>APFE030831832.1:14083-121077 GCA_000404065.3 Pinus taeda
GAAGTAATTCTTTACAAAAGCACGCATCTTCATTTCATTTAATAACTGACAACTAATTCATTTACTATCATTAAAAGTGCATGATCTTGAGTCAGATTATGGTAAGTGGCTTTTCTTTGAATGGCGTGCCTGAAGGATTCGTGATTAAGTGATTTATGATTTGCTTACGTAACATCGCAGATCGCGCCATCGCAAATCGCAAGATCGCAGATTGCACAATCGCAGCGATTGCAACATCGCAGATCGCAGAAGTTTGATGTTTGCCAAATCTTGCCAATTCATTTCTGCGATATGCGATCTTGCGATCGGTGTTATCGCAGATCGGTAAATCTTGAAGTTTTTTCCTTATGAGTATTACTTCATTGTGATGCGATGTTATGCTTAACACGAGGGTCTTGCACATACGATATTATAGAGAAATGGAGGTGTTTCCTATACTTTTTGCAACGCGGTTTTAAAGATATTTCCCTTATCGTAGACTTAGGTTAAAAAATATTCAAAAGACCTTTCTAAGCTTACGATGGTAACCTTATTTTGAAGGAAGGAAAAACTTGCTTTTTTCTTAAAAATTTAACTAAGGGTCCCCATTCATTTAGTATTTTGGACAACACTTAAATGAACAAGGGGGGGTGTTGCTGGCCACAACAAGTTCCAAAGGTAAAACAAAAACTTATTTAAAAAAGCAATACAAAAACATAAGTTTGTATAACTTGTATGATCACATGTCTATTTGATTGATCATTATGTGGTTTGACTGCCACAATGTCTCCACTATATATTTTGTCTTCAATGCCAAATGGTCCAATGATGCCTTCATAACTAATCTCTGTTTTAAACTCCATGAACTTGTACTTAATCGAACTTCTACAGCCACACCTTTTAACAGTTAGATTAACAACATGACCTATCTGTATACGACTCTTCAAAACCCTGATTGTTCATTTATTACACTAATTTTTTCTCTCATAGTTACGCAACTACTTTGTGCATACAGTCACTCTGTTTTCATATGCTTTGTGTATACAGTCACTCTGTTTTCATATGCTTTGTGTATATGGTCACTCTGTTTTCACACAGTTTACGTATACAACTACTCTGTTTCCATATATTCCATATGTAAAGTCATTTTGTTTCATATTCACATTCATTCTGTTCCCGGTCATTCTGCTTCCATATACTCTATCATTTTGTTTCCATATCCACATTCGTTTTGTTTCTATATACACAATCCTATTTTATGCAGTCATTCCATTTCTCAAACAGTGAGAGAAATTCTTAAGAGTAGCCGAGAACAAAAGTTATGGGGCTCATTGTTAGAATTGAACCCATAGGGGTGAAGTACATGGAAGGTTATCCACAGCTGAAAGGAATGTTACAAAAGGCTGGTTGGTTGTGCTTCATTGAAAAATTCAATGGTTACCATAAGGAAATCACTAAATCCTTTGCCAGGTCATTTGATGGAATGGAAGTGGAAATAGGTGACATAAAATTTGCAGTTACCGAGTCCTTTATAGCTGAAGCAACAGAACTCCCAAGGCTAGGAGAAAGGTGGTTTAAGAACAAAGAGTTTCATGATGAATCTTGGAAGGTCATTCTTCAAAATCCAGGTATGGACACTTCAATTTTTTAGAAAATGGATTCCAACCTCTGCACTTAAAAACAAATGCAGTAGCATGTTGTTAATTCTGCAAAATTTTATTACATGTGAAGGGAGGTTTGGTTCTATGTATGTATATCATATATGACTGTTAATGAATTTTCTAGAGAATTGAACCCTTAATCTTCCCTTTTTCCTGTCCCTTGACAATATTCCATATGAACAAAGCCCACAGAACTCTCCTCCACAAAACTTTGAGGGCAGCCCAAGAAGAGTTTCTCTGGGCATTGATCCAATACAACATCAAATATATGAATACATAGAGTCATTGAAGAAAAATAATACATCAGGAGACCCAGGGACTTGAGCTAATCCAGAGCAGCCTGCCACCTCACAAGAAACTTTAACTAGCTCCCTTAAACATGAGATCTATGAGCTAGAAGTTCTGAATAGGCACATCCAAAGAGAAAATGAAGCCTTAAAAGAACATAATAAGTTGGATAAGATTATCCATGACAACACTATGCTTCACTTGGGTTTATGGCACAAGAAAAATGAAAAACTAAAAAGGAAGAATAAGAAGCTAAACATGGCACTTATTAACCTAAAGTACATATTTCTCATGAGGGAGCCAAGGATGGCAGTTGGTGCAAAGAAAAGCAAGAAGATGAAGTTGGATGTTTTAGCTAAAGTATCAGAACAAATGTAGTAGGAGGAGGAAGTTCACAATTTTGATTGCATGGGGACATGCAATAGTCTTGCAGTGGGGGTATGTTGAGTCTCAAAACTGCCCTTTCCTTAGCAACTTTTCTCATCCCTCCTTTGCTTTTCCAAGAAGAAATGCATTCCTATCATCAATAACCATTATACATTGCCTTAAGGAGAACATTTTATTGATTTACATGTTATACTTTTATGTTTTCTATTTGAATAAGTTTTGTCTTTTAGCTACGGAACACAGCCTATTCTCAAGCTAATCAATTGTTCCGCTGCTACTTCCAAGCCTTTATAGGTTCCAGGTGTCAGGAGGATAAAATAACTACATGGGCAGCTTGGAAAACATCATGGCATGGATCGTGTCCTATTCACCTAGCCCAGGTCGATAAGGAAGACTCCGGTCAAAGCGAAGTCAAATGAAGAGACCTAAGGCAAATAGGACTATGTTTTGTACATGTTTCTCAGTGATGGGATCTGAAGCAGTTTCCTGAACCCACGGACTTCAATAGCCACCTATGCAAGCTGAATCCAACAGCCATTATCTTAGATTTATGTCTCTAGCAACCAAAGAAGAGAATTATGTATGCTTGTTTACCTACGCGTTTTTGTTGTAGCTCATTTTTCTCCTTAAAACAGTTGTATAATTTCTCTATAAATACATGTGTGAAGAACGCAGAACCTGTTGGAATTTGCTCATGTGTTAAGTTCAGATTACTGCTCTGTAATTTTGAGAATTCATTCTCTGTTTTGAATATGAAGACTGTGTGTTTCATGGATACCTGAAAGCGTTTGTTGGAGTGTTGATTTAGTACGTATAACCTGAGCAGTTGTAGAGGGCCCCTGTGTTGGCTAAGGTTACATTTCATTTTTGTTTTGTCTTTCATAGTTGAACTATAAATTCACTGTGTTTTTCCATAATGTTTATAATCATTTTCTAACCTTATTCATAATGCAGTTTTTGTCATCTTCTTACTAACGCAGAATAGCTTATTTCAGTACAGAATAGTTCTTTTGTTTCATTTCTTTCTAGTTTCTTATCAGTAGCTTGAAGTTGAGTTCAGTAGTATAAAGTAATTTATTTCATTTGTTGTTCATTAGTCTTTAAGTTTTTAGTTAAAACTAATCATTGTCATTACTATCTTGCCATTTTATTATTAGTTTAGTGACTCATATTATAAGTGAATGTTTCTAAAAAGCCCTTTTTGTTGATGGTTCATCTTAAACCAAGTGGTTGAATACTTCATTTATGTAATGAGTTTTTTTTGCATTTTTGTATTTATTTTCTATTAGAATGATGAAGTACGGAATTCCTCAAAATCTTATCACAAGGAGGTTGTTCTCCCAAATTGTGAATCAGAGTAACTAAGCACTTCATTCAATTTCCATAGTAGATTATTTGCAATTTCATTTTCAATCTTAGTCTTTCATTTAGTTTTGTTGCAATTTCATTTTCAGTTTTTCATTAAGTTTTGATTCTGCAATAGACTAAACAGTAGTTGTAATCTCATTTTTAGTTTCAATATTTTATTTTAGTTTTATTTCCATCATAGATAGTTGCAATCTCATTTTCAATTTTAATATTTCATTTAGATTTGGTTTTGTAATTGATTAGATAGTAATTGCAATTTCACTCCTAAGTTCTTTTAGTTCATGATTTGGAAACAATAATAAATAGCAGAAATAAAAACTGTGTTTTCCTTTTCTTGATTAAGCTTTACTTCCAAATCTGCCTTAAAGCACTCTTAGTCCTCATTTCAATTCTTTAGCAGAAGTAGATTTAAGATTTTTGTTAAGTGCATTGCACATCATTAGGGATTAAAGGATCAAAACCCCAAAACAACATAAAATTCAAAAAACATTGAAGTAAGAAGGGTTATCTAGCACATATAGTGCACTACACTTCATCAGTTTACGATACCCAGATTGATAATTTATGTAGAGCAATTTAGGACACTAAATTGACCAAACACCCTGATTTCCCAAGCGACTGGAATCAGAGAAGGGAAGGTCGGGGAATAAATTTGTTTTGGTTAATGACAATTTTGATTGGAATCAGAAGCACATTGTGAGTGTGCCTTGAAACAATGAGTCGGTAATTGTTCACTGAGAGAAAAAGAAGCTCATGGATTGTAGTGCTAGACATTGAGGCAAATTTTGATCTTAGCAGTGGATTCTAGACTTTCGGGGAAGGAGGTGAATTCCTAGTACTATTTTGAGGGTGGAAGTGTAAGCCTATGGATTCCTTTGTTTCTGATGCAGGCATCATATCCTTTTATTTTTTGGTTCAATCAATGTGCATATGTATATATGTGAATATCATGGTAACTATTGTATCGAGTTGTGTTTATAAAGCTCCATAAACAACATGATTATTTGCTAGTTGAAGAAAATGTGTATAAGTATATATGTGGTTGTCATTGTAAATATCACATCCAACTATGTTTATAAATTCCCATAAGCAGTATGTGTTGCTGGTCATAAGCATCATAGAACATCGAGGACAATGTTCCCCCAAGGGGAGGGGTTTGTAATAGCCCCGGGCTATATTTCCATTTAAAAAGGAAAAAATCAACCGAGGTCATGGGACATGTATTCCAAGATGAATGAGGGAAAAAACATCGCATTGGGGGTCACTTGTGGTTAATTAATGGCTATGGAAATTGGAAATGGAATTGGCAAAAGGAAAAGGGTTATAAATGGAAATAAATTTGAGAAATAAAGGAAAATAGGAGAAAAGGAAGATGAAGAGACAAGAATATGCATGTAAGGGAAATTAGAGAGAAAATAAAGGAAATGAAAGAAAAGAGGAAAAGGAAACAAAGAGACACCAAACATCAATGATAAAAATTCATCTGAGAAACAATTGAAAACTTTTGATTAGTTTTAGACATTGAACTCCTAGAGTAGAGGGAGAGCACTTGGACACAAGCAAGCAAAGGAGAAGCAATTGAAAGCAAGGGAGTGTGAGAGGAGGTTGGACAACGACAAGTAAGGGTAGAAAATAGTTGTGGAATTGCATGTTATAGAGCGCATGCGTGATTTAACATGCGGGGATTTGTTGCACGGTGCATGTATTAGTTTATGATTTATGTTTGTCATCATTGGCATGGGATTTTCCTGGATTGATAAAGGTTTACAACCTTTCCTTTGCCACTTCCTAGATAGTCATGATGTAGTGGTTTCCTTGTTTAGGTTAAGCTTTCGATGGCACGTATATTTCAGGCACTGGTTGAGGTGGTCTCATAAAAATTCCCAAGGGTTGAGGGTGGAAAAGGACTTTCTCCTAGAACTCTTGACAGGTGGGTGGAGTCAAGAAAATTCCTTTGGGTATGGTGAACAAAGTCTAAGGCATCCAAGCTTGTTTAGTTTTAGTGACTTCTAGACCAGTTTAGGTGAAATCATTATGGTTGAGGATTGAGGTGGTTTAGCCTCTAGAAGCCTTGGTCTCTTCTATTTTGGTTTATCTAATGTGATGCCACATTCATGCTTGGAATATGGCATAGGGTTGATCGGGTTGAAAGAAAGATTTGGTTTTGCCCCAATCTATGGTCGGGCGGTAATTGGAAGTCCCTAACTTAGTTGGCATTTACATATGTTATCATGTGTTGATCCTTAATGAGAATAATGAGCACAAGTTCTGATTTTATATGTGATTTCATGACTGGTTTGACATGGCTCTATTCTGGTTAAGTGTTGGTTACATGCATGATATGTTTCTTATTTTATAATGTGTTCTATGGATCCATTATATGGTTTAATGAGTACTTGGATACCTGATATGAATGCATAGGCTAATATATGTTAGCTAGTAAAAGAGGGCGACAAGCCTTCTTAGTGATTCTTTGATGAAACTATGCATTTATGGGCTACGGATAACTTGACCACAAAGTGTTTGTCTAAATGATTTACATGTATTTGGTAAGTTTAAGCAGGAATTGAATCAAGAATAATGATTAATGACTCATGTAGGTTATTAAGGTGATTTTGGAGAATTATGGGTAGATGGCCTAGAACTGGTCCTAAAAATCTAGATCAGGCTTTCTAGTCACGCCCTCTGAACTGGGAAATTTCAACTGCAATCGCACAGAGGAAGGTTTGTGTGTGTGGTTGGAGCATTTTGGCCATATGCACGGTTTGGAACGTATGTGGTTCGGCTGTGAGGTCAATAAAAAATTAGTTTCATCTCAATGAAAGCTCACCAATGGGTGTTGGTTGACATCCAAGTGATCAGTTATGCCTAGGAAGTTGCAGAAGGTTGTCAGCTTAGTAGGCCCCACTTCCATAACTGGAACTTGGTTGTCAGGTCATTTCAAAGTAACTCTCAACTCGTGTTTACCTTAGAGAGCTTATGAAGGTGGGTAAACGTGGGGTGGGGTGTTACACAAACAATGATGATGAATTTCCTCCGAGAGAGGATTTTAGAAGCACAGCTGATGATGGTGAAGGGTTTCCTCCAAGCGAGGATTTCAAAAGCACAAATGAGGATGGTAAAGGATTTCCTCCAAATAAGTGTTTCAAAGGCACAAACAATGATGATGAATTTCCTCCAAGCAAAGATTTCAAAAGTACAAACAATGATGGTTAAGGATTTCCTCCAACAAGGATTTCAATGGAAGAAATGACGATGGTGAAGGATTTCCCCCAAGTGAGGATTTCAAAAGCATTGATCATGATGAGGATGAATTTCTTGTAATTGAGGATTTTAAAAGCATAACGATGATGGTGAAGGATTTCCTCCAAACAATGATTTGAAAGGCATAAACGATGATGATGAATTTCCTCCAAACGAGGATTTCAAAAGTAGTGATGATGATGATGGATTTACTTCGAGTGAGGACTAAAAAAGCATGGATGATGATGGTGAAGGATTTACTCTGAGTGAGGATTTCAGTAGAATAAATGAGGATGGTGAAGAATTTCCTCCGAGAGAAGATTTGAAAACCATTTGATGATGATGATGGATTTCCTCATGGCAAGAATTACAAAATCATAGACAATGGTGGTGATGGATTTCCTCGAGGATTTCAATGGAAGAGATGAGTATGGTGAATAATTTCCTTCGAGCGATGATTCGAAAAGCATGGATGAAGATGATGAAGAATTTCCTCCAAGCAAGGATTTCAAAAGCACAGATTATGATGTTGAAGAATTTTCTACAAGTGAGGATGGTAATGAATATTTTCCAAACAATGATGGTGATGAATTTCCTAACTATGTTCAGAATGATCATCGTGAGGATAATATTCCTCCTAATGATGATGAAATTTCTTATAGGGAGGATAACGAAATAATGGAGACATTGCAAGAAAATAATGTATCTAGGAGTAGGACTAGACCTTTTCATATCAATCCAAGATATTCCAATTATATAGGGTATAGGACAAAATATCTCATGAGAAGAAGTTCTATCAGTGATCTTATATCAATTGATTGTTGTCAAAATGATTGCTTGAAACATATGGGTTTCAAGTTTTCATTGGAGAAAAGGAAGAGATATTTGTCAATAAATAAAAGCATGCAAAATTCATATTTAATGGGGTGCATGTAATCTACATTGGCAGGTTATGATTATCATTTTTGGAATTTATTGCTCTATAGAAAGGCTTTCAAAATGTTTCATTCAATTGGTAATTTCCATCTATCAAGAATCCAAGCAATATTGGAAAAAGGTCCCACATTTTATTGAGAAGTAAGTCATAGATGAGAGAGTGGACCATTAGCAAATAATGCACTTTCATGGATGCAAGACTCATTTTCAAAGCATGGATAATGTATTCCAAATAAAGACACAACGCATATTCCAAATAATTTCTCAAGACGAAACAATTTATACAAAAAAATATGCAGTAGGTGCTTAAGGAGATGGTAATTTTATTACATATCCATATTTTACAAGGATGTGGAAGAAAGGATTAAACAATGTGTGTATTCCTAAGAAGACAAGGATGGGGGTTTGCAATACATGTGCTTCTCTTAAATAAAAAAGGGATAAGTATCAAGGGGTAGAAAGAGGTATGCATTCATAGCATTATTTTTAAAAATTGGATAGTTATAAATTATGAAAATGCATTTTAAATAGGCTTCTTTGATGTTATGTGCAGATTCCATTGTCAAAGAACTTCAAGAGCATCATAATCAGCAAACAAGTGAAAGGAAAAAGTTGTATAAGCATCGAAAGAGCTGTTATGATAATCCAAATAAATATTTGTGTTTGATAATTGATGGTATGGACCATAAGAAAACACTTCTACCACATTTTGTCCACACACCAAAAAAATTACAGGAGGAAAAATTTATTTACATTCACTTGGTCGATTGTCGGTCTTTAAGGGGAAAATGTGGCCAAGGGTTTACTTCACAGCTCCAAATATTCATAATGATGCAAATATGACCATAACCATAATTCATGATGTGCTTTCTCATTGGTATGGTAAACTTCTTGAAGTTTTGTATCTGTAATTAGACAACATTAGTCATGAAAACAAAAATCAAATTGTTTTTAGATATCTAAATATGCTTGTTGAATTGGTAATTTTTCAAAAATTAAAGGTTGGTTTCCTTCTTGTTGGGCACACTCATGACCATATTGATCATATGTTCAATCATTTTTCAGTAACATTAAGGAGGAAAGATGTTGGGAGCCTATCATCATTAATTGAATGTATTAAGAAATCATACATTCCAGAGCCTATTTTTCATGTGTTCAAAGAAACTATTCACATGTGAAGGTTTATTATGGCATCACATGGTGAGGAGAATTGCATTGAACAACTTAATAGAATTAGCTTCCAATATCAATTTCGTATCGGAAAAATTGATCGAAAAACACTTACATGGGCAAGAAGTATTCAACTACTACAAAATGGGGGCCATCATCAGGTTTAGCATTTTTGAAGTTCATTCCAAATCATCTAATATTTTAAACAAATATATTCTTATTACAATTAGTTGCTGAAATCCATAATGCACGAAGGCATAAGAGAGATATATATTATTTTGAATGCTTGGAAGAAATTTAAAAATCTATTAGAGATACATATGATTACTAAGATGTCGTTGATTTATTTTGGTGGGAGTCTTTTTTCAATAATCAAAGTGATATCATTTCAAGATCAAGAAATGAATATATAATTTTGAAGACTCCATTTATTTAGCCACAAAATATGTCAAATGAACATGAGGAAAGAAACAATGTTGAACAACAAGAATCTCAAGGTATTATTAATTATTCAGAGGTAGAGGAAAGAGAAATGTATATTGCTTCTAGAAGATGACATACAGAGAGTGAAGCCATGGAAGACCTTTATAGGGGCTCTGTGCACAATGTTAAGGAGGGTTGCATGATCACAATGTTAGTGGATGAAGATCCACATGGCTATCCATTATGGGTTTCCAAGGCTATAAAGGTGGTTAAAGAAAATGAAGATGTTGCAACAATTGAAGTACATTGGTATGCCATAAATACACACCCATACAATGGTGTGTACAAGCGAGAGATAATATTTGATAAATAAATTGGAAAAAAGAGAAAAAGAAAGGGTACAAAAAATAAAATCGTCGCTGCACAGACCTCTTAAAATTGGCAGATGTTGACATACTTGTTTATGAATTCTATTTAACAAAGACAGGAACTTTTCGGTTCAAGACCATAGAAACAGTGTCAATATGGGAGTCTGTTGAACCCAGTCATAGATCTAGAAGACTTTTGAAACCTGAAATGGTGGGCATGCATGTTGACTTAGACGGGAAACTAGTTGATGAAAGAGAAGAATATGGGTCATTTTCATCTGCATCTAGTCATTCATCTGAAGTTGATATAGGTTATGATGGTGTTCCAGAACCTAAGAGCGATTTTGAATAATTGTCTAAGACAATTTATGTAAATGATGTTTGCATGGTAACTTGAAATAAATATTATAACTTCCATATGATATTACATGAAGTTATGTGTCTTTTCTATGTTTGTTGGAATATATGTTTTAATTACGAAGAATTCATTTATTTAGAATATTTGCAATGTAACAATAACTTTAAGAAATAATTTATGTTTCATTTAATCTACTAGTATTAATATTTTGATTAAAAGTAAAAAAATATTAGAAATTAATGTTGAGTTTTTAAATTATATAGTGATAATGTCATGATATTATTTATTGTTATCATTTGATATACCATAGTTAAAAAATAAAATGTTACAATTTTAATGCTCCATTAAAAGGGGATACTTTGTTTTGATGGTTGATTTTTAAGTTTTTGTTGCAATGGGATAAGTTGTCCTAGGCTAAGATTTGAAGAGAGCTATATGTTTTGTCTTTAAAATAAAAATTACTCTTGGAATAATGACTCTTTCATTCGTGTGTTCATTTTAAAGTTTTTTTTAGTCATATAATTTGTCCATATTGCCATGGTTGAAATATGTTGAAAATTTAAGGTTTTTAATTCCATAGTTGAAAAATTGCCAATTTTTTAAGGTTTTTCTAAATAATATTTTATCTTTAATACTATTGTTAAAAATAGTTAGAATTTTAGAGTTTTTTAGACTCATGATATTTTATCTTTAACGACATGGATGAAAATTGTTGGAATTTTAAGTTTTTTCGCAGTCCTAATGTTTTATCTTTAACACCATTGCTAAAAAATGTTGAAAATGACCGATAATAATAAATAAATAATATATATATATATATATATATAATATATATATATATATATATTATATATATATTGTTCCAACATCACATTTTTCCTTTTCCGGGGTGTTTTTTTCAACAAAAAAAAAAAATTGGTTTTACTACCATTTTTAAAAAATGTTGAAAATTTACCCCCAAAAAAAATGTCATTCGAGCAAACACACTTTTCATTTTTGGGTTCCTTCTTCATGTTTTTTTGGGTTTTTTTGGCTAGAGTTCTTATTTTGAGGTTACAATGCTCGTTTGATTGGTAATTTTGTTGAAGGAGGAGCTAAGACGAATCCTTATCCAATTGTAAAAGAAAGAAAAGGGGAAAGTGTTATGGTTTTAGGTGAAAATGTTGAAATCCACCAAATCATGTTCATCGTTGAACACTCTCTGGTCAACCGAGCTAGGAGCTGACGTTTTAATCAAAAAAACCTCAAAGAATGGGCTAAATCAGAATGGGGAACCCACCTCAAAAACTTGTCTGAAGTTCATTCTCTAATCAAGGGATGGTTCTCACTAATTTTCTCAAACAAAGAGGAGGCTTTCTGGGCTTTCCAGAAAATATGGCACATTGATTCTACCCACCTTCCCCTCAAGCAATGGAATCCACTATTTGATCCCAATAAGGAAAGGATGGATAAAATCCCTATTTAGATTCACATGCCTAGGCTTCCAATGAAAGATTGGACTTGGGGCACTCTCTCCGCAATTGGTTTGAATCTGGGTGAGTTATTAGGTGTTGATACGTCTTTTTTGGAAACGAATGAATTAAAGATTGCAAGAGTATTATTTATTTTGGACATTCAAGGAGGTTTATGGAGTGAAACAAAGATCATACATAAGGGGATTTCACATTCTCAAACTCTGGACAACAAAGTTATTCGATTGAAATATAGATGCTGCCACAGGGATGGTCATAATGTTCTCCAATGAAAACTTACATTCAAATGCAAGTAGAGAACCAAAAAAGTACACTTTTCATCTAGAGATCCTTCCTCCATGGCTGAAGATCCAATAGTGCACTCCAATCCACCTAAAAAAGACACAAGGGATGCAGTAATGATCTCTTCCTTGGCCTCCCATTTGGGTTTAGGTACACGAATAATGCACTAACCTCAACAATCTATGTTTGACCATGCATCCCTAGGGAAATTCATTGTCCCCCCCTAGCAAGACCATCTCCTCTCTTTGTGCTCTACATTGTCCCTCACTCTCTTCTTTTTTGGTTAATTCTTATGTTTACATTGGATTTATTTCCTCATATGGAGGATCATCTATGGTTATGACATATTCCATCACCCTCCCTTAAGCTACATCAACTTCCCCCTTCCCCTCTTGGCTCCCCACCTTCCTCCTTCATCTATCCCTTCAAGAGACAATTCCTCCTCTCTCTCGAATTCCGTTGAACCCTGATATTTCTTTTGCACATATTACCCTAATCACTCTTGCCCCCTTAGTTGTCTAGGTCATAACTCTCTTGATATTGTGATTGGCAAAGGCAAAGGGCGTCGTTCAAAACTTATTTTAGCCCATAACAAAACCTTGGCCAATATGTAATTGGGGCGTTAACTCTCCATTGATTGGGCACTTAGATCAGTAGAAACCCCTAGAGCAGTTAACATATGATCATTCTCTCTCTCAACTATAGGGGCTTGGACATCCCTCCAGATTATAGGCTTTTCGTTGTTTAGTAGAACTTGAGTGAGTTGTTATCGTCCTTCTACAAGAGACTCTAGGAGTAGGGAAATTTATTTCAAGTTCTTTGGAAATAATCATGCCAAGTTGGCACTTCACATGCACTAGCCCAAGAGGTAATGTGGGTGACCAATCAATAGGATGGAACCCTCATTTCATTAAAGTCATTAATGTAGGGTAGATGGAATCTATTATTGGTCTAAACTTTTGATCAGTGGAACTGAATTTTGATTTCCTCGTTCTCAACATTTATGGTCCGCCTTAGGACAAAATCCCCTTATGAGATTCCCTCTCTCATAAATACTTCTTCTATGAGGACAATCTTATTATTGGAGGGGACCTCAATTTCTTTATGGGTCTCATGGAGAGTTGGGGCCCCCGTGCATAGGTCGATCCAAACTCTACCTATTTCTCTAGACTTATAAGCAACCACAATCTCATTGACATTGAACCTATCAACCTTAGACACACCTAGAGGAACAAGAGTATTGGAGAGAATCAAATTACAAAGCGCCTAGACCATTTCTTACTAGTTGAACATATGGTAGACATAGTTCCTCTGATAAGATAATGGATCGGGAAAGGAGGGGGCTTGGACCATTCCCCGATCATGATGGAGGTTAAATAATTGGGATAAAAACCCCCAAGCCCCTTCAAATTCAACTCTTCCTGGCTTAGAGATGAGAGTTTTATGGAGCTCATATGTACAACTTGGAGGCCCTTCGATCCCATATTAGATGCCCCAACAGGTGGAAAATTTTCATATAACCACAAATCAGTGAAAGAATCCACCTTCAAGTGGTTGGTCAATAAAAGGATAAGGGATACACAAAAACTTAGAGAAGTGGAAGTTGACCTAAAGGTAATATATGAGGAATCAACCAAGGGCTACGATTCATAAGAATCCAGGGAACGGATTTTATGACAGAGGGGAGGAAGAAAATCCTATTAGCAGATATTGAAGCCACCTAGATACTAAAAATTCAGGCTATATGGTTGGAAGCAAGTGACAAGAAAACCAATTTCTTCCATGGGGAATTGTGCCTCATCCTTCTAGGACCTCATGGAGCTATGGACAAATCACTTAATCACACTCTTTAAAGAACCCCCTCAATAACAGAGTTGGTGCGCCTAGCCCTCTTCTTCCCAAGTTTTGTCGATAGTGAAGATAACGAGCACTTGATGGAAGCAATTCAATGGATGAGCTCAAGAAGGTGCTAGGAAGTTTTCAAAAGGACAAAATCTCTGGCCTAGATGGGTGGTAGATCAAGTTATTTCTACGGATTTTTGATATCATAGGAGAAGTCCTACATAGATTCGTAGAAGAATCCAGATCTAATGGTGACATTCATGCCTCCTTCAACTCTACATTTCCTTCTTTAATCCCCATGTCTGACAACCCCTCCTCAATTGATGACTATCACCATATCTCGCTTTGCAATTTTATCTACAAAGTCATAGCCAAAAACATTGCCCAAAGGCTCAAATCCATCATATCCAACTCTATATCAAAGGAATAGTTTTCCTTTTTGGAGGGTAGACAAATCCACGAAGCCATAAGGGTTGCTCATGAGGGCCTACTGATCTGGGATATTTTCTTCGGTCATGTTAAACAAAATTGCTTAAAAAGCATGAGAACACCATAAATGCAACATTCATGAAGAAGCAACTCAAAATGAAGACATCATAGACAATGCACCAATATTTGTTAATGGAGTTCACGCATAACATGTGAGCTATGTCTCCGAGCCAAACTTCAAAGTGGAGAGGCCTCTATATTATCTCAGAAAAATAAAATGCAAGTATGTGGAAAAATACATGGCAATACCTCACATTTGAGGCTGGCCCAAAAATCCATTGCTCAAAGCTCAGCATACTCCATACTAGCAGCTCCGCCTCAAAATTCTGCAACTTTAGAGTATAAACATGACCAACTTCTGGCATGTGCAAAGATGCCTCGAATTTTGTGCCAATCATTTAATGACACATGTTGGTTTCTACCATGAGCCCTCAGATCTTCTTCTCAAGTCCAAATTATGACTACACTAGTGGATTCCTTGCAAATGTATAAACTTGACTTCCTTCTCACAAGTGCAACTCCATCTCGTAAAACATGTCAAGTATTAATGACATACATGGGCTTCAGCCATGGCCCTCAGATCTGCTGCTCATATCACAATTTTGACTGCACCAATGTATTCCTTGTTAAATTCTAAGAAGAATGAGTATAAAGTTCATATGGTTTTGTCACTTTCACCTCTGGACCCCTTAGGGAATCTTCAAGATGCCACAACAATGAGAATATTCTTGGATATTCCATTGGAATATTCTCTGAATATGCTATATAATATTATTTAAAATCTACCTCAGGTTTCATGCCTACATAAAACCCATTCTCATCATGCCACCCATTTGAATGTGAATTGCCTTTCGCATGTGATCGTGACACCCTTCTTAACACATGATAGAAAGGTTTAACATATAAATGGATAGATGGATCTTACAAAGCCCATAGTTGGCCATAATGGTTGTCATGTATATGTTAAGACATTATTTGTTAAAGAGAACTTGTGGTCAAACCCCATGAGCCTCCTTTTCTTAGTTAAAAAACTTTATGATGTATTCATTTGTTATAAAATTATAGATCTACCCCAAATAATATAACCAAATTTTGATAATGTCTTTCAGCTTAATCACATCATAAGTTATTGGTTGACATTTCAAACCACATTAGATGGTTCAAAACGTTGACCAAAAACTTATGATGTGATTAATCCGGAAGACATTATCAAAATCAATATGGATCACAAAATTCTAAAATCAAGCATGATGCAGGAGCATCTCGACTTAGCCAGCAATGTGAAAGTTTATTCACATGCTGTGGCTAAACAAGTTGGATTTCATTGACTTGATTGGTCAAAAGGCAGTTTTTACTGAGGGTTTGATCTCTCAAGAAATGAGTTGTATTTCATTATTGTAATAAGTTAGAAATTGTCTTATTTTAGGCTCAAAGATGAGTTGTTAGCATAGGCCTAAGATAGAGCTAGGAATTAGAAGATTTGTTGTTAGATTTATTAAAAATAGGGATTGATTTGTTAGACACAGTTAGAGTGATATTCGATTGATAAAAGGAAGGGAAAATGTAATGAAAATGAAGAGCATTGAGGAGTGGACTTAGTAGAGCGAGAGCAGAATAGTGTGTGGATTGGGTTTTGAGACAGAGGTCTTTATTTTGTTGTAATCAGGCCCAAAGCTGAGACTCTGTAAGTAATTTATTATGATTGAATCATATTGTGTGTAAGACTGGTTATCGAACCTGTGGAAACCCTTGTTTGCTTGCAAATCCTTTGTATTCGGCAGAGTGTTATTTCCTTTGCTATTTTGTGTTTCATGTTGCAATCACGGGTTTATAGAAGTCAGAGGCCTTTTTTCTAATTCTTATTGTTTGATCCACTTAAATCCTAACCGTCAGATCACCTTTAACAGGTTGCTGAGTTTATTATATATTTTTGGGGCCGCAAGTGTAAAACCTAGTTTACACTAAAAAATGGTGCAAAACATAGTCGGATTTGGAATCCGGACTTGAAACATTTACAGGCGAGGATCTATACCATATCAGGTTAGTAAGCTTTGAAGCATAAGGAGCCTGGGAATTGGACATTGCGATTGTGATCGGGCAATTAAATCGCAACCATTGGATTGCGATCAATCGCAACCATTGGATCGCAAGTGGTCTCACTACAGTGAATGGTTATCGGGCACATCAAAAGTTGTAAGTGGTTTTAGTGGTCTGGCACCTGATCCCATTAAAACATTGCCACATAGCAAAGGTGGTGGAGAAGAAAACTGCTTTATTGGGCAGTTAACCCCCGATCTATTGTTCACCCGAAATCTTTGACAACCGTCAGATCTCACCAATCCAGATCAACGGTCCCAAAGCATCGATGCATTGACATTAGACGTATGATAAGTGCGCCAATATAAAAAGGTAAATATCAATGTTTTGCATGGTTTTTCAATGTATTTCGAGAAAAAGGAAAACAGTCGGGTTATAGTTTAAAATATGGATCCGCAGGGTGATTTGGGGGTTTTTTGTGGGTTCTGCTTTTGCGCTACATCATTTGTTATATCAGAGTAGAAGAAAGGGTTGTTTGCAACGAAAATGCCACCAAGGAGAGGAGTTGGCATTGGTCGAGGAAGACCTAAACCAAATGCAATTCTACTGGAAGAAGTCCAGAGTCTACGTACGAGAATGGAGACAATTGAGACCGCTCAGAGAAGAGCACCTGATGAAGGAGATAAAAGTTCTTCAGAAGAATCTCCTGCGGAAGAAGTAGACAAAGACAGTGAAACTGCCAAAGTCATCAAGATGTTGGTGAAAGTAGGAGGAAAACCTAAGGCGGAAAACCCTATGTATGAAGGGAGTCTGAACGCAGAAGAGCTAATGGATGGGATCAGATCCTTAGACCAGTACTTTGACTATGAAGAGGTTGATGAGAAGAAAATGGTGAAGTTTGCAGCTACCAGATTGGGGGGTGTTTCCGGGAAAACTAAGTGTCTTTTCGAGCTGCTAGTCCCACTAATATTGGCAGCTATCTTAGAAACAAACAATCAAAGCAATTTGTGATTTCCTCTATGTAAGATAAATAAGAGAGAAGTAAAGGACCAACCTAGATCTTCCGCTTGACTCCTTGCTCGATTTCTCTCCCATTTGATAGAGCTTGCAACCCCTTTCCTACTTGTCCTGCTTAGAGTATACCTGTAGAAACAAAGTAACAGAACACCATCAAAGCATCTCTATCTATTATATCATAAACAATGTAGAATCAGAATTACATTGAACATACAATGGCATTTACAAATAACAAGATTCACAAGTACATGATTGTATGGAGGAAAACTCAAAGAACTTTATTAAAATAGAAGAGAGAATTACAACCCAACTGTCTGATCCAGCATCATCCTCCCAGCATCAAAGCCCTCTTCACCTCATGAAAAACAAGATCACCCAACAATGCAATGCTTCTTCTCAAAGACAAACTATCAGCACTTCCTTACAAATTACAAAATTCCACCTCTAGATCTCTTAGATGAGGGATCCATTTATAGATGTTTGCAGAGGTGTGAGTCATCTCTGAGTTTTTGATTAGTGTCATTCCACTTGTAGTTCTTAGTTCCACTTGGAGATTTCTTGGATCTCTTACTCATCCTTGGGTGAATTCAAAGAGGCAAGTGTCATAGGAGAAGTTTCTAGAAGATTCCATGAGCATCCACTTAGCAAATTGTCTCAGACATTTGTCCATTCTCGCTCATCGCACCCCACAGAAGACCTCTTTAGTATGCATCGCACCTGGCTAGTGTAGGAGTCAGTATGCATCGCACCTTAACAGTGGAGCAATCAGTATGGTCCAGTTTTGGCCAGTTCTTAGTGGTTTTTCAGGTGGAACTTTTGGGGAATGATGTAATCAACTGACTATGATCCTTTATGGTATGAAACAACACTTTTAGGGATTAAATATCCCTTGGTTTATTGACATATAAGATTGGGGTTGCAGTTCCCAAATATGTCTATAACATTTGCCCCCTAAAGCATGAAGTCGTAAATCCTTTGATGACAGGTGAAATGCTTTATCATGAGGATCCGAGGTATTCGAACTAGAAGGTGACCTGTATAAGATACAATACAATCCATCATCATCATATTATTTTCATGATCTAGCTGAGGCATGCATTCCCATGCTCAGCTTTATAAATTCATTTTCATGTACATAGGACAGATAATCGTCTGCAGTCGCAGACTGGTGATTCTTGGTATGTAGAGTCATCATCCCTTAGCTTGGATGATCATCTGTGTAGCTTTTGTGTACATTTGATGTCTTTATATTCCTAAATATATCACAGCCCGAATGGATGAAACTAGATCTAAGGTCTTCAAACTCATTCAATCATCGCCCGATGTACAAGTCGATCCATGTGAAAAGATGTTCCGAAGTCGAACATGGAAAGACATCGCCTGATTACCAGCCAATGATGTAAGCTATTAACAGGCACGAGAGGAATCACTGATAATGATAATGATCCTTAAGGTACTACAGTACAATTCATGTGGTGTGAATATATGATCTGACGTCGAGCACCACGTAAAATCTTTCGGTCGAAGGCCATTGATGTAAACCTGTCGCCGGAAGTGAGAAACTTGCCATTGAGGCATTCAAGCTCCAAAGTACTGAAAGGGTTGTTTCAATCTGCTAGTCCCACTAATATTGGCAACTATCTTAGAAACAAATAATCAAAGCAATTGTGATTTCCTCTATGTATGATAGATAAGAGAGAAGTAAAGGACCAACCTGGATCTTCCGCTTGACTCCTTGCTCGATTTCTCTCCCCTTTGATAGAGCTTACAACCCCTCTCCTACTTGTCCCGCTTAGAGAATACATGTAGAAACAAAGTAACAGAACACCATCAAAGCATCTCGATCTATTATATCATAAACAATTCAGAATCAGAAATATATTGAACATGCAATGGCATTTACAAATAACAAGATTCACAAGTACACGATTGTATGGGGGAAAACTCAAAGAGCTTTATTAAAATAGAAGGAAGAATTACAACCCAGCTTTCTGATCCAACATCATCATCCCAGCATCAAAGCCCTCTTCACCTCATGAAAACAAGATCACCCAACAATGCAATGCTTCTTCTCAAAGACAAACTATCAGCACTTCCTTACAAATTACAAAATTCCAGCCTCTAGATCTCTCAAATGAGGGATCCATTTATAGATGTTTGCAGAGGTGTCAGCCATCTCTGGGTTTTTTATTAGTTTCATTCCACTTGTAGTTCTTAGTTCCACTTGGAGATTTCTTGGATCTCTTACTCATCCCTGGGCGAATTAAGAGAGGTAAGTGTCATAGGAGAAGTTTCTAGAAGATTCCATGGGCATCCACTTAGCAAACTGTCTCAGACATTTGTCCATTCTCGCTCGTCGCACCCCACAGAAGGCCTCTTTAGTATGCATTGCACCTGGCTAGTGTAGGAGTCAGTATGCATTGCACCTTGACAGTGGAGCAGTCAGTATGGTCCAGTTTTGGCCAATTCTGAGTGGTTTTTTAGGTGGAGCTTTTGGGGAATGATGTAATCAGTTGACTATGATCCCTTAGGGTATGAAACAACACTTTTAGGGGATAAAGAGCCCTTGGTTTATCGACATATAAGATTGGGGTTGCAGTGCCCAAATATGTTTATAATAGTTGCCCCCAAAGCATGAAGTCATAAATCCTTTGATGTCGGGTGAAATGATTTATCATGAGGATCCGAGGTATCCGAACTGGAAGGTGACCTATATAAGATGCAATACAATACATCATCATCATATTATTTTCATGATCTAGCTGAGGTGGGCATTCCCACGCTCAGCTTTATACATTCATTTTCATGTACATAGGATAGATAATCGTCTACAATCGCAGGCTGGTGATTCTTGGTATGTAGAGTCATCATCCCTTAGCTTGGATGATCATATGTGCAGCTTTTGTGTACATTTGACGTCTTTATATTCTTGAATATATCGCAACCCGGATGGATGAAACTAGATCCGGGGTCTTCAAACTCATTCAATCTTTGCCCAATGTACAAGTCGATCCATGCGAAAAGATGTTTTGAAGTCGAACATGGAAAGACATCGCCTGATTACCAGCCAATGATGTAAGCTGTTAATGTATCCACATCTACAACACGAAACATAGCAAATTATTTTTTGGAGGTGAAAACAATCTGATGATACAAGGCTCAGGAATGGTGGTCATGAAAAATGGAGGGTGAAGGTATTGTAGTGGGTGAGGCGTTAAGTGGATGGTGAATTCTCTTAATGACTTCTCTTGAACATATCGGTGACACTGAGATGGATTGGTAGCGTTAACCCCAAAAATGGATGGTATGGAGGACCAATGGTGGAATGACCGGTGAATGGAATAACCCAACCCGACTCAATTAGGGTGATGGAGTGAAAGTGTCATGTTCAAGAGCGACCTGCTACCAATAAAGTTCTTCAAGTTTTCTTCCCTTTTTCCTAGTCATTGTTGACCAGTACCTCTTTATTTTTGTCAAGCTTGAGGAGTATAACATATGCTTGTTCAATAATTTTCCCTTCGGGCAAACCTGTCGTTATGTTTTAGCGAGCCTAGCGACAGTGAAACTCGTTCTTGTCTGGGTGGACAAGTTTGTCGCTATTGTTTTAATGAGTTTAACGATAAGGATAACTCGATCCTTTTCATGTTTAGAGAGTTTGAAAAGGGACTAAAAGGAAACTCCAACAATCCTTTTTTGTAGCATAATCCCTTAAGTCCGAAAAAGTATAAAATAATACGAAAGGGATGACTTTTTTATTGCTTTAGCGAGCTGAAAAAGACAAGTGCTTGATATTTTGTGGGATAATCCCTGAGGTCCAAAAAGATTAAAATGTACAGGAGGGATGGCGCTTCCCCTTACTTTAACGAGCTGGAAAGGCCAATAGCTCGGCAATCTTTTCATATTTAATGAGTCTAAAAAGAGCTTAAAAGAGACTCGTTTTTTAGGAACGAGTGGCGTTTTAGGGTAGCAACTGGTTCCGGGTAAGCTTGGAACTTCTCAAAACATGGTGATGTGAAGAGGGTGGCTAAGAGAACCACTCGTCGCATTTGTTCCTCAAAAGGGTAAACAATCAAGTGGAAGCGTATGATTGGCCAAAAGAATGGAGGTGAAGGTAGGAACACAACCAAGGTTCAAAAGGCTAATAGCATGGCAATTACAGAGGTTATTTACCGAAGGCAGGTTTATTTTTTAATGAGCTTGAACCTTGCGTTAACATATGCTCAGTAGTAGGTTTATTTTTTAACGATCTTGAACCTTGTGGAAACGTTACTCATTAGCGGGTTTATTTTTTAACAAGCTTGAACCTTGCAGAAACATTGCTCATTTCCTTTTTATGTAGGCTAGAAATGACAAAACTACAAAGCTAACAACACTAAAAAAAGCTAAGGAACTACTGAGGTTAGGTAGGATGGTTTTATCTTCCGTCTAGACAAAACCTTTCCTTTGGTCTATCTGTAGTGCAGACATTGCCGGACCAATCATCTAACCTAAGAAGTTGGAACTAAAAAGCTAAAAAATGAAATTGGTCATTTTTGCTTGCATAGAAAGGTTTGCATGCCCCCAGGCATTGAGAAAAGGAGAGTCTCTAGGTAAGAATATGGAAGTCACTGCGGTTAAGTAGGATTGTTTTGTGTCAGCGGTTAGACCAAAACACTTCGTTGGCTTTGTCCCCGGAATGAGTGGACAAAAGTGAATGGTGTGAGATTACACTTCCAATCACATAACCTATAGGGAAACCTATCTTTTCACCTAGGTTCGTTTGGATGGACAAGGGTGCATGCCCCCTAAACTTCGTTAAATTCACCGGACTACTTGCCGCAAGAAGGTGGACGGAATGAAGGTTGAAGAGACACTCTTGATGCAAAGAGACCATTTAGGGATGATGCTTGTCTTGAAGTTGTCCTTGAACCGGGAAATGAAAGTTGGTCAATAGTGACAATCTTGCCTTCATGCAGGAAACACATCACTCGAAAGTGCATTGAGACAATAGCTTCCATGTTGTAAACATAGTCACGTCCAAGGAGTAGATTGTAATCTAATGGCCCTTGGACTACCATCACATTCAAGTGAATGGTTTTCCTTCTTAAAGTGATTGGTAACTTAGGAAGGATCCCTAACAGTTGACTGGTTCCTTTGTTAAAGCCTAATAAATTTTGAGTAACAGGCATAAGCGATGGCGAACCAAGCGCTTTCCAAGCAGTTGAGGAAAGGATACTCATTGAAGCCCCTTTATCTATAATAGCGCCAGACACTATCATTTTGTACGCTTGTACTATGATTCGAAATGTTACATTAAAAGGAAGGCAGGATCTTGCCAGTTGATTCCAATCGAAGGAAGTGACTAGACTATTTGGTGGGGGTACCGAATAAACGGTTGAATGAACCTCTTGAGTAGTGGGAACCGGGGGATTCTCTTCCTGTTGTGAAGGAACAGGCGGATTGCCCCCAAGTTCATCAGACCTTGTATTAACAAAAAGAATTTGAATGGTGTCATTCTCATTCTCTTAGGAAATTGTATCATCTGAAGGTGGACCTTCTGAAGGCAAGACTGGGTCGACTGCCATCTCGACCTACTGACTTTGGTCCGGTATGGACTCTGAAGGTTCACGGTCAACGATAGGCCTTTCGACTAACAATTGAGTTACGTCAGTTGGATTTTCAACTAGTGAAGGACTTGGTGATAGTTTCTTGTATCCAGGTGGGAGTCGCTGCGGTGAAGTAGGATGATTATGCAAGATTCTCTTGGCCTCATCCAGATAAGGACAACGGGGAAGGCAATGGTCTCCTTCACATAATTGACATGGAATTTTGACCATTCCTTTCTATCCAAGAATTTCATTTTCACTAGTTGATGGTGTGTTGTCAACGTCATCGCCAGAGATTGATGACACCGGATGGTGTGAACGAGGAGACCATTCTCTCAAGATCTGCGGAACGCAAAGACAAGCTCGATGAAAATGGTTTCCTTTGCAAATTAGACAAGGATATTTAGGAGATTTCATGTGTGAATTTCACCAGATGATTCTTTGTTGACCCCTTGCTTAATTGACTTCTTCTTCTTCTTTTCCTTCCTTTTCTTCTTCTTCTCAGCCACTTGGTTACTAGTATCACTATTTTCACCAAGCGAAGAGGAAGAAGGGGAGGAAGAAACAAACGAAGTAGAAGGTGAAGGGTTGTTTTCGGTATCAACTAGTTGTTGATTTGATTGCTCAGGAATTACGGTATTTTGAACGACAGAGGTTGAGAATAGCCATACCGGTAGACCAATTGTGATTCCTGGAAGGGACAATGTGGCCATATACGGAGCACCAATATCTCCCCAAGAAGAGAAATGACTAGGATTCCTTGATTGATGGACTCAATTATCTCAACCCAAGATCAACGAAGGAATAGGGATTTTATTCTGAATTAAATAAATTTTAATGACGCTTTGAAACAACTTTGCTTTTTCAATTTTTAAGAGTCGAGAGAAAGCTAAAGATGACTCTAGTCCCCTTCGATTTTTAATGAGCTTGAAGTGACAAGTGCTCATATGGACCTTTTCTTTTAAGGATTTGAAAAGGAATGAAAGTGACTACTCTGGAAATCTAGACAGAAGGATTACCAAACCAATCGCAAAACTACAATATAAACCTTGGTGATAAATTAAAGAGAAATTACCAAGGACTTATGTATGGCAGTCAATCTTCCTGAATGTTGTGTTCAGTGCATTGCGATCGATAGAGCGGTAGACATGGCTTCCTATGGATAAAGGATATAAGCCTACTGTGGTCTCCCAATATATACTCGACAGTACGGGGAGCACAAGTTCGTGCTAGCACTTTTCGTATCAAAGAGGAGGAATCACCCAACCTTCGATGAAAATGATAGTTACTATATTTTACGACACCAGAACACATCTCTAGCCTAGACCTCTAGATGTGTTGCGTTAGGTTCCAAAGTGTTGTTAAGTTCATTGAAATTTATTTTAGAGTTGATCTTGTTTAGAAGTTTGCCTTTCAAGGTTCACCGCGTGATGTAGATGTAAAATTCCTAAATATGCAATCTAAAATGATAAACAATCATTTTTTATTTTTAGCAATGAAAATCCTAGCTACTAAAGAAAGAAGATTACAATTTATTTCAAACAAAGAGCAATGAGACACACTAAATGCACTTTTCCTAAATCATTTTTCACACACAGTGTAAATGCAAATGCAAATGCATGTATTTGTTTTTCGTTCCCTTTAATGTGAAGAATGCAAAAAAGGAAAACTAAGTACAGATCTAAACTATTTTATTCAAAGCGACATTTCGACAATTTCTTTTCAAAATGAAAGGAAGACTAAGACGACACTTTTCGATTTCGAATAGAGAAATGCTTTCAATGCTTCAAATATTAACAATTCAAATCAAATACATGACAAAAAGTACATTCGGCTATCTAGAGGAGGAAGACTTTACGACACTCTTCTTTTTGACTAAAAATGACAGTTACGACACTTTTTTGCATCAAAACGACAGTTCGATTAAGCTACCTTTTGACAGAGGATCGTAAATGATGGACAAATACATAAAGACATTTACTAATCCTAATATGTGGAGGTTGAACTTATGTAAAAGGAAGGAGGCTTCAGCAATGAGATACTAATCGTAAGTAGCAAAACAACCGAAAAGAGCTGAAAAACAAAGACAAAAACCCAAATTTCAAGGAGAAATAGGATTACTCAGTCATCGCACCTGTGCTTCATAGAAACAGGGATGCATCTCACCTGCTACACACGAAAGGTGCGATGTATACTGGCTTCCAGTGATGGACAGTGCGATGGGCCAGGGAGTGAAACTGAGGTGGGTTTTTGCTCAAATTTGTAGCTGAGTTCAATGATTTAAGCTGATCTATGATAGATAGTAAAAAAGCAAAGTATAGGGGTATGATATTAGGAGGTTATTGACCTACCATAAGGGTGTTTAGAATGCTTGTAAGTCAGATATTTAGTTCATAACTTAACCCGAAGATTGACTGAAGCAGCTTTCATCTACTTTGCAATTGCATAGCAAGAGAGGTTCGAAGGCTATCTGGCTAAATTCAGGCTTCGTCTATAGTTTATAAAGCAAGCAACAATAAAAAACAAACAAACTATTCGCTTTCCAGTGGAGTAGCCATTTTGTTTCTCGGAAAACTACTGTATTTTCAATCTGCTACTCCCACTAAGATTGGCAGTTATCTTAGAAACAAACAATCAAAGCAATTTGTGATTTCCTCTATGTATGATAGATAAGACAGAAGCAAAGGACCAACCTGGATCTTCCTCTTGACTCCTTGCTCGATTTCTCTCCCCTTTGATAGAGCTTGCAACCCCTCTCCTACTTGTCCCACTTAGAGAATCCTTGTAGAAACAAAGTAACAGAACACCATCAAAGCATCTCGATCTATTATATCATAAACAATGCAAAATCAGAAATACATTGAACATACAATGGCATTTACAAATAACAAGATTCACAAATACGGGATTGTATGGAGGAAAAGTCAAAGAACTTTATTAAAATAGAAGGGAGAATTACAACCCAAATGTCTGATCCAGCATCATCCTCCCAACATCAAAGCCCTCTTCACCTCATGAAAAACAAGATCACCCAACAATGCAATGCTTCTTCTCAAAGACAAACTATCAGCAATTCCTTACAAATTACAAAATTCCAGCCTCTAGATCTCTTAGATGAGGGATCCATTTGTAGATGTTTGTAGAGGTGTGAGTCATCTCTGGGTTTTTGATTAGTGTCATTCCACTTGTAGTTCTTAGTTCCACTTGGAGATTTCTTGGATCTCTTACTCATCCATGGGAAAATTCGAAGAGGCAAGTGTCATAGGAAAAGTTTATAGAAGATTCCATGAGCATCCACTCAGCAAACTGTCTCATACATTTGTCCATTCTCGCTTATTGCACCCCATAGAAGGCCTCTTCAGTATGCATCACATCTAGCTAGTGTAGGAGTTAGTATGCATTGCACCTTGATAGTGGAGCAGTGAGTATGGTCCAGTTTTGGCCAGTTCTAAGTGGTTTTTCAGGTGGAACTTTTGGGGAATGATGTAATAAATTAACTATGATCCTTTAGGGTATGAAACAACACTTTTAGGGGTTAAAGAGCGCTTGGTTTATCGACGTATAAGATTGGGGTTGCGGTGCCCAAATATGTCTATAACAAGGGGTCATGCAGCTATCTGATGGGACGAGGTACAGACATCAAGAACGAGGAAAGGAAAGTCCAAGATCAAGCAATGGGACAAAATGGTAAGTAAAATGAAAGTCAAGTTTTTGCCTAAAGACTATCAGTTAAATATTTTTAAACAATTGCAAAATTTAAGGCAAAAAGGAATGTCTACTAAAGAATATATAGAAGAGTTCTATAGATTGAGTATTAGAGCAGGGCATGTAGATGATGATATGGAAAAGGTAGCTAGATATATCAATGGCTTAAGCTATGACATACAAGATGAAATTAGCTTGTTAAGTCTGAAGACTATTGAAGATTCCTATCAAGCAAGTTTGAAGGCAGAAGAGAAGATATTGATGAAAAAGAGTCAAAGGAACAGAGGAAGAAGCTCAGTAAGAGGTAGAGGAACTACCAGACCAAGGGGACAATAACATCAGAATGAAGCAGGAAGCTCAAGTAGAAAACCACCACAGAGGGGAGAATCTAACATAGGAAGATTTGTGCCCAGAGGAAGAGGGCAAGGAAGAGATGTTCGGTGTTATATATGTGGAGAATGGGGACATATGTCATGGGATTGTCCTCATAATAAACCAGCAATTCAAAGGAATGCGAATGTGGTTGAGGCAAAGCTAGAACCACCTCAACTTATGGAAAAGGAAGAATCCCCTGAAGAAGGTGAATCACAGTTATTGAGAAGGACTTTGCTTAGAGCAAAGCCGGAGATTGGAGAACCAACATAGAGGAAGAATTTGTTTAGAACTACCTGTAAATCAAAAGGTAAGTGCTGCAAAGTAATAATTGACAATGGAAGCACTGACAATCTTGTTTCTACAAAGATGGTGTACAAGCTTGGACTAGCAAAAACCATGCACCCTACTCCTTACAAGGTATCATGGTTATAGAAGGGACATAAAATTAGTGTGACTGAACAATGCAAGGTAGAGATACAAATTGGTACATATAAATATGTGATATTATGTGATGTAATGCCCATGGATGTATGCCATGTATTGCTAGGAAGACCGTGGAAATTTGATCGAAAATTTGTTCATGATGGAAGGAGAAACACTTATACTCTGGAAAAGGATGGAATTAAACACACATTGCTGCCATTGAAGGACGTTGTTGACAAAGGAACAAGTGGAAGCAGTATTATGTTGATAAGTGGAAAGAGTTGCTGTAGGAAATAATGAAGAATGATGAGTTGCATTTTGCTATTGTGGGAAGACCAAAGGTAATTTTGACTTCCACAAACTTGGATGACTTGACTGAAAAAAGTTAAAATTCTGTTAGATGATTTTGCTGATATTATTGTGGATAAGTTGCCAAATGCATTTCCACTGATCAAGAGTATTAGTCATCATATTGATCTAATAATAGGAACAAGTTTGCCAAAAAAAGCATCATATAGATTAACTCCTCAAGAGAATGCAAAAGGTGGAAGGCAAGTGCAGGAGCTGGTGGATAAGGGGCTGATCAGAGAAAGTCTTAGCCCATGTGTTGTACCAACAGTACTCAATCCAAAGAAAGGAGGAGAATGGCGTGTGTGCACAGATTCCAAAGCTATCAACAAGATCACAATCAGGTATAGATTTCCTTTGCCACGCTTGAATGATTTCATGGACTGTTTGAGTGGATCAAAATACTTTACTAAAATAGATTTGAAGAGTGGATATCATCAAATAAGAATCTGAGAAGGCGATGAGTGGAAGACTGCATTTAAAACAAACATTGGGTTGTATGAGTGGTTAGTGATGCCTTTTGGACTCACTAATGCACCTAGCACAATCATGAGATTAATGAATGAATTCTTGAAGGAGTATGCAGGCAAGTTTGTTATTGTTTATCTTGATGATATTCTAGTTTTTAGTAAAAGTAAAGAAGAACATTTAGAGCATCTTAAGTTGGTTCTAAGAACTCTGTAGAAAGAGAAACTACTAATAAATCTGAAGAAATTTAGTTTCATGAAGGAAGAACTGGTTTACTTGGGATTTGTAGTTTCTAAAGAAGGATTGAAGATGGACCCAGAGAAAGTCCAAGCAATTTGGAACTGTCCTACTCCCAGAAATATATTTGAGGTAAGAAGCTTCCATGGTCTTGCAAGTTTTTACAAAAAGTTTATCAAAAGCTTTAGTCAGATTTGTGCACCCATTCTTGAAACAATCAAGGAGATCAATCAGCCATTCAAGTGGACAGAAGCAGCAGACAGAAATTTTAATTTGCCGAAGAAGAAAATCACAGAGGAACCAATTTTAGCTTTGCCTGATTTTGAGAAAGTCTTTTAAGTAGAAACAAATGTTAGTGGAGTTGCAGTTGGCGCAGTTCTGAGTCAGGGGCAAAGACCTATAGCATACTTCAGTGAGAAATTGAATGATGCAAAGAAGAAATATTCTTCTTATGATAAAGAGTTTTATGCTATTGTGCAGGCCTTGAAAAAATGGAGACATGATTTGCTGCCAAAAGAATTCATATTGTATTCAGACAATCATGCCTTACAGTTCATCAATAACCAGCTGAAGTTGAATCAGAAACATGAAACATGCCAAGTGGGTAGAATTTATGCAAAGCTTTACTTTTGTAATAAAGCACAAGAGTGGTAAGTCAAATAAAATAGCAGATGCATTGAGTAGGGTAGGTTTTATTGTGCAAGAATTCAAAGTAGGTGTTGTAGGATTTGAGGAAATGATTGAAATGTACAAGGATGATGCAGATTTCAAAGATATCAATATAATAGTTCAGAATCCAATGAGTCATAACAGAAGTTAGTGGTTGGACTATCTCATTCAAGAAGGCCTATTATTTAAAAGCAACAAGTTATGTATTCTCAAATGTTCCATGAGGGAAAACATAATAAAGGAGAAACATAGTGGAGGATTATCTGGTCACTTTGGACAAGATAAAATCTTTGCTCAGGTGAATGCTTTTTATTATTGGCCAAAAATGCATATTAATGTTAAGAAATTTGTTGAGAAGTTCAAGATATGTCAGCATGCAAAAGGAAGGAGTCAGAATGCAGGATTGTATCAACCATTGCCAATACCAGACCGACTGTGGGATGCAGTTAGCATGGATTTTGTTTTGGGTTTACCTAAAACTCAGAGAGGAAATGATTCCATTTATGTTGTAGTAGATAGATTTTCCAAATGGCACATTTCATTACATGTAGGAAAACTAGTGATGCAACACACGTAGCTAATTTATTCTTTTAAGAGATTGTAAGATTACATGGGTTACCTGTAAGTATTGTGTTTGATCAAGATACAAAGTTTGTAGGGCATTTCTGGAGAACGCTTTGGAAGAAACTGGGATCTAACCTCAGTTTTAGTTCAGCATACCATCCTAAAATAAATGGACAAACCGAAGTAGTAAATAGGAGCTTGGGAAATATGTTGAGAAGTTTAGTGTATCAAAATCCTAAGCAGTGGGATTTAGCACTAGCTCAAGCTGAGTTTGCTTATAATGATACTCCAAACCAAAGTACTGGAATGAGTCCATTTCAGATTGTTTTTAGAATGAATCCAAGAGGTGCGTATGAGCTTAGGGATTTGGGAAAGCAGGAGACCATAAGTGCAAAAGCTGAAGAGTTTGTAGAACAGATGCAAAGACTACAGGAAGAAGTCAAAGGCAGATTGCAGGAAAGCGGCAACAAATACAAACAGAGGGTAGATATGAAAAGAAGTGAGAAATAATTCCAAGTGGGAGATCTAGTGATGGTGTATTTGAGAAAAGAAAGATTTCTTACTAAAACTTACAAAAACTAAAAATGAAAAAGATAGGACCTTGTAAAATTGTAAGAAAATTTTCAACCAATACATATGAAATGAGTTGCCAGAAGGGATTGGAATACCCCCCATTTTTAATGTTGTGGATTTGTATCCATACAAAGAGGCAGAGAAAGAGCTACAAGAGGAAACTACAAGAGATGAAGTTCACACTGTGAACTGGGAAGAACAAATGCCAAAGATAGCTAAGAAAGAAGTGGAAGTTGTTTTGGAGAAAAGAGTATCCAAAAGAACCAAAGGATAGACTTATTTCCAATATCTAGTCAAATGGAAAGGACAACCAGTGGAGGATGCTAGCTAGTTGACAACAGCAGAATTACAGAAGTATGGAGTAAGTCTTGAAAGTTTGAAGGATGATTCTTTTCTTCCCCAGGAGTCTGATGCAGGAGCATCCGAACTTAGCCAGCAATGTGAAAGTTTGTTCACATGTTGTGGCTAAACAAGTTGGATTTCATTGACCTGATTGGTCAAAAGGCAGTTTTTACTGAGAGGGTTTGATCTCTCGAGAAATGAGTTGTATTTCATTACTGTAATAAGTTAGAAATTGTCTTATTTTAGGATCAAAGATGAGTTGTTAGCATAGGTGTGAGATAGAGCTAGGAATTAGAATATTTGCTATTAGATTTATTAAAAATAGGGATTGATTTGTTAAACACAGTTAGAGTGATATTTGATTGATAAAAGGAAGGAAAAATGTAATGAAAACGGAGAGGATTGAGGAGTGGATTTAGTAGAGCGAGAGTAGAATAGTGTGTGGATTGGGTTTTGAGACAGAGGTCTTTATTTTGTTGTAATTAGGCCCAAGGCCGAGACTCTGTAAGTAATTTATTATGAATGAATCATATTGTGTGTAAGACTGGTTATCGAACCTGTGAAAACCCTTGTTTGCTTGCAAATCCTTTGTATTTGGCAGAGTGTTATTTCCTTTGCTATTTTGTGTTTCATGTCGCAATCATGGGTTTGTAGAAGTCCGAGGCCTTTTCTCTAAATATCATTGTTTGATCCACTTAAATCCTGACCGTCGGATCACCTTTATCAGGTCGGTGGAGTTTATTATGTAGTTTCGGGGCCGCAAGTGTAAAACCCAATTTACACAAAAAATGAGCACAAAACATAGTTGGATTTGGAATCTGGACTTGAAGCATTTATAGGCAAGGATCCATACCATATCAGGTCCATAAGACTGATATTGGATCTGTGCTTTGAAGCATAAGGAGCTTGGGAATTGGACATTGCGACTTACAATCGGGCGATTAAATTGCAACCATTGGATTGTGATCAACTGCGACCGTTGGATCGCAAGCGGTCTCACTACAGTGAATGGTTATCAGGAGCATCAAAAGTTGTAAGTGGTTTTAGTGGTCCGGCGCCTGATCTCATTAAAACATTGCCACGTAGCAAAGGCGGTGGAGGAGAAAACCACTTTATCGGGCGATTAACCCCCGATCTATTGTTCCACTTGAAATATCTTACAACCGTCAGATCTCACCAGTCCAGATCGACGGTCCAAAAGCATCGGTGCGTTGACATTCGATGTACGATAAGCGTGCCAATAGAAAAAGGTAAATATCAATGTTTTGCATGGTTTTTCAATGTATTTTGGGAAAAAGGAAAACAACCGGGTTATAGTTTAAAATAGGGATCTGCAAGGTGATTTGGGGGTTTTTTGTGGGTTCTGCTTCTGCATTGCGTCAAAGCACAACCAAATTTGTCATATTCCCAATTAAACTGGCCAACCGTGTGCCGCCAAGTGGAAACCTTGGATTGGTCCACCAATGTGTTGACTGGACCATCATTTGACTAGGTAGACTATGACAAGTGGCATGCTTTGATGATGCCACGTGGTGCATTTTGGAGGTGCCACATGGTGCACTCTGGGGGTCTCACATGATGCACTTTTGGCCCAACTCATGCACAAAAATTCCCTATGTGCATAACATGTGGTACGTCATAGCATGGTCACATCAGCATGCTAATGTCAGCAGTACAGACTAACACATCATCATTTGACTTTGACTTTTGCATAGTTTGACCAAAACTTTGACTAGCCATAACTTTGTCATACGGACTCGGATTGAGGTGTCATTTGCATCATTGGAAACATCCTGCTGAGCTCTATGGCTTGGTGTTGGTTTTGTTTAGATTTGAGGACTTCGGATTTTGGGTATTTTTGGATCCTCCTAGATCACCTCCACAGTCTAAAGTAGCGAAACTTGAAGGAAGCCATCCTCTAAATCGAACTATCCAAGGTGTTTGACTATGTTAACTAGCTCTACATATGGCTACTCCTCACCCACGTGGATTTCAAACTTTAGTTTTTCAATTGGATCATGAGTTGTATTTATTTAGCCTCTTCTATTGCTCTCATTACTAGATTTGCCTCCACTTTATTTAAATTTGAATGAGGAATAAGGAAAGGATTCCCTCTCTATCCCCTCCTCTTTCTTGGAAGTTCTCAATAGATCTTTGGAGGAAGCACGAAGAAGTAATGGTCTTCAGGGCATCATGGATACCCTTCATCTCACTCACCTTCTTTTTGTTGATGACATCCTTATCTTCAACAACGGCTCGTTAAGAGATGCAGGAGCAATAAAAAGAGTTATTGCACTTTTTGAAGTTACCATGGCTATGGTTATAAATCTCCTCAAATTCTCCCTTACCCCTTGTGGCCTCAACGAGGGTGAGGTGAGACTCCACCTGCATTATTTTCCTTCCAATTTGGCCAACCTAGAAAATGGTTTCAAATACATGGGTTTCCTCTTCAAACTAAACTCCTACACTAGTGCTAATCGGAAATGGCTCCTAGCAAAAATCGAAAAAAGGCTCAAATCCTAGATTTTATGTTAGCTATCTAAAGTTGGTCACTTACTACTTATCAAATCTATCTTTGAATCCATTCCAATCTATTGGATGTCCCTTTTGTGGCTCCCAAAAGGCACCCTCAACAAAATCCAAAAATTCAAGTACAATTTTCTATGGGCTAGCACCTCATAGCAGATCGCTTTTCCCTAGGTTAAATGGGCGAGAATTGCCATACCCAAGTCATGGGGGGATGGGGTTTCAAACATCTATCCTATTTTCCTAAGCTATGGAAACAAAAGTAGGCTATTTGCTTCTCTTTACCTAGAGTTTGTGGACTATAGTGGTTTACAAAAAATATATCTTCCCTTTTTCCCTTGAAGTTAGATCTAAAGCACCCACAAAAACAAGCAAAATGTCTCCATTATTTGGAGGGTTGTCATAAATTCCCCCCCCTTCATTGAAAACAGACTAGCTTGGAAAGTGTGGGAGGGTTCTCATCTACGACTAGGAATATACCCATGGGTTGAAAGTAACAATGTCCATTTCCTCCCTGAGGATCTATTGACCTTTCTTCATGAAAAGGCGCTCTTCACTCTCAATCAGGTCGCGGTTCCCCACCAAAATATGCTCAAAGATCAACAATTATTATCATTAGGCCATTTGAACTTACCTCAGGATTTCAAAAGGCACTAGTCTACCTACATTCATGCTTTAAGAGAAGCTCATATATGTATCACATATGAACTGGGCGGATTGGTTTGGACTCTCTCCTCTTTGGGATCCTACTCCCCCAAAAAAGGTTATATCATCCTAATTTCAAATCAACTATAGGATCCTTAGGAGGACAAGTGGCAACATCTTTGGAAACTCAAGTGCCCAACTAAATCAAGATTGTTTATGTGGTGTGCTTTGGAAAAAAAATCCCCACTTTGTTCTTTCTGCATAGGAGACAAAAAAGAGAGGGGCTTGGTTGGTGCAACCTTTGTAAATCTATGGAGGAAAATATCTTCCACCTGTTAATTGACTGCTCTTTTTCCTAAGCCTCTGGCATATCCTCACTTTCAAACTAGGCCAAACTTGTATCTGGATAGGACCAAATCTTATGGTAGCTTGGAAAACATGGTGAAATAATATAGAAACCAAATATTTCATTGTTCTCCCTCTCCTCTCATGCTAGGGTGTATTACTAGCCAGGAACAAGGAGATTTTCAACAATTGTCTAACCCTCCTCGAATCCATTGTTGCTCAATCCTTGGCCATCCTAGATCTCTTACCAAAGCCTCAGCGTGTACAATGCACAAGAATCACTCCTCCTCCTTAAATAAACAAATTCAAATCCTAGGGATTTTTCAACAGGGCAGCACAAGGTGATTAGAAAATTTGTGGGGGTGGTGTTGTTCTCCACATTGATGATAGTCATTATTTCCACATCAAAATAGGATTGGCTGAGGGCACAAAAACTATGTTGATCTCATGGCCCTCAAGATTTTATTGTTATATTCTCATGAACATAATGTACTCTCTATTCATATTTTTAGGGACTCACAACTAATTATAAATTGGACAAGAGGCACAAACAGATGTCACAACGACGGACTTCTTCCACTAGTGAATGATATAATACATCTAAAATATGTTTTCTCATTTTCTCTACTTCTCACATATACAATGAGCACAACACCACAATGAATAACCTCTCTAAAGAGGGTATTCCAATGGCTCACGGGACATGGCTAATCATAGAGTATGACAAGCACGAGGTACATGAGTTATATGATTGTCCTTTTATTGAGGAATACATCTCATATTAGAAGGCTCAACACTTTTATTTTTTGGTTTCTTACTTTTACTGATTTCTCTACATCCACAACACACTGAAAATGGGTTATCCACACAACCCAATCTATATTTTTGTATTTCAATCATATCCATTTTCTTTAAGGACTATACTTTAGCACCCTCCATAGTTGAACTCTACAAAATTTATGGAATAGACTTGCATATATCACCAGAAATAACCATTTTCACCATCACATGAATACATGCATGACATGTATCAACATACTGTAAATTTGTTTTCTCTCGATAAATAAAATTACACTCTTTTATGTGAAAAAAAATACAATGAAATGTCAACAAAGGTTACCAAAATTGGTTGAGCTTGCTACAATATAAAATGTTTTTTTTCCTTTGTAGATAATATAATTATATTCTTTAACCATAACAAGAAATTTGTGTGTGAATTTGTAGCAATATAATAAAAATACAAAAATTTTATAGTCTAGGCTAAGTAATACAATCCTTCCTTCTAGCCATATGTCTAACCAAAGACTGTGGAAGAAGTCATTATGCAATAACTTTTGTACATATAAAGCCTCTAATGCGAGCCTAAAATCCAATAAAAGTTAACTTCCATAGAAGCTAATTATGTAGCTAAAGTTCATCTACCTTATGTACATTCTCTATCCCCATAGAGGGATCAAAAACTTTTAAATTAGGAGCTATCACAATGCCATTACTAACAAAGTTATTAGCAGAAGTGGAGATTGGCTTGTCTTGGTCCATGCCTTTCCAAAGCTCTTCAACTTGGTTTGGGTAGTGTAAATTTCATCCTCTGCATATTGAAGATGTGCCCTATACTCCACCAAAATATCCATGGTTAATCCAGGCTTGTTACCAAATGATTATACCTTACTTAGCACTGAAGAATCCCTGTAACATCCTTGGTGAAAATTCCATGTATAAAAGTCAAAAAAAAAAAAAAAAACCACGATTGATGGGACACTTATTCCAAGATGAATGTTGGGTAGGACATCCTAGGGGGTGTTCATTTGGTTGTTTATGGATAAGGAAATTGGCAAAGGCAATGGCTAAGGCTCTAGAAAGGAAAATGACATTTTTGGCACATTTATTTATGAAAATAATGGAAATTAGGAGAAAAGGGAGGTGAAAGGTCACAGGTTGCATGTGAGGAGGAAAATGAGGGAAAATAATGGAAAATGAAGAAAATAGAGGCCTCATTCATAAAGAGGATTCTAAGGATCAATTGGTAACCCTTTGTCAGTTGAGTTTTGGAGCTCTCTCATTATTCTCTCTCTATCTCATACTCTTGGACACTTAGATTTTTCTTGGAGCATTTGGTAATGGAGCAAGAAAGGCAAAGTAGGCAAGAAGAAGCAAAGATCAAGCAGGGAAAGGTAGGATCAAGTATCTATAGTAGGCTTCATTGCAGGTATCAACTTGCATGTGTCTTTTCCTTGCTAGATTTGGCATGCATGGTATTGCATGTGGTTCTTTTCTATCATGGCATGGGTTTTGCCACGTGTGACAGTGTTTTGACCCTAGCCTTGCCATTTATGAATAGCCATGGTGTGATGGGGTTCTCATGTTTTGGTTGAGTTGGATTTCCAGATGGATTCGAAGCTCAGTGAGATGGATCTCTGAAATAATAGAACACATGGCCTAGTAACCCCTGAGCCAGACTATGGGTTGTGGTAAATCTGGATTTTGTGTTGCCTCAGATGGCCTAGGAATCCTTGTTGATGAATGGCGAGATATACGGTAAAGCATAGAGGTGGTTTTCTCTCCGTTGGGCCTAGTAATCCCAGGTTGGGATATGAGGTAAATCCTGGAGAGTGGATCTTGGTTTAGGGCTTATTGATCCAGGTTTGGATTGCAGTAAAGTCTGAGAGACTAGGAGGCAAGAAAATTCCTCATGGTGTAGGTGGAAAAATCGAGTGGCACCCATTCTTGTTTGGCCTAGTGATCGGGTGGAGATCATGGTAAATCCTATTATGATGTGTTCATTGTGTTGGCCTATTGATCCGGATGGACTATGGTAAATCTTGGTTTCTATTGATGAGGGTGGGGTGGTTTAGCCTCAGTATGCCCTGGTTGGTTCTTTTGGTTTGAGTCCCACATTTATGCATGGAATATGGCACAGGGGTGAATTGCTAAAGAGATATTTGGCTCAGCCATTCTATGGTCGGGTGGAATGTGGTAGTCCCATCTCCGGTTGGTTCATTGGATTCATTAATGAGAAACTCATTCCCTTGATTTTCATGTGCAAATGTATTGATGTATATGTGGATTTTTATGGCTGACATGTTTATGGTATTTTTGTTCCTATTATGTTGGTTATATGTATATTTTATGACAGCAGTTATGTATGTCTCTCAACATTTTTTTACTTGTAAATGAATGGATAGTCTATCTATGGCCTAACAGATGATAATGCAGCAAATGACACAAGGGAACAATGGTTCATAGTGATTCTCAGATAAGTATGAGATCCCTACACTTAAGTTTGTTGTTTACACTTGTAGGTTACATGTTGATGATATGTTTGACAAAATGCCTAGCATGGCTAGTAGGGATCTGGTTATGGTCTTGTTCAGTGTATTTATTTTGCATCATTTTTTCCTTGTATTTTTAATGATTTCAAGCTATCACTCCATTCTCGGCAGTGGCCTGGGCTCTGGGCCTGAAAAGTGGCTTAAATCCAGGGGTCACTGGCACAAAACTGAAAATTTTTGTTCCTAGTTGCTAATAGGCAAACCCATGAGAGTGACTTTAGGTTGTCGGTCACTCCCTTGCCCATAGCATGAGAGCAACTTGACCTAAGAGATCCATAACAACAATGGGACCTAGGGACAGGCTGTTTGAGTGGCTGACTTGTCTCTTAAGGGTTTTGTTAATGATTTTGGATGACTGTGTGTGATGTTTCCATCGATTCCACTTCCTTAAAGTCATATAGGAGGTCTAATATGATCATAGTAGCATCTCATGTCATGTTTACCTAGTTGGCATGGTTACTTGGGTGGATGTGGGAGTAGGGTGTTGTAGAGTGGTATCATAGCATGGTTCACCCCTCAAACTAGATGGGTGGTGTGTGTTGGTTATGCATGCACGTCAGTTTCATGTGTGTCTCTTACACTTGAATTTCATGCGCTTGTAGCATTTGCTAATTGATTGATTATCGTTTAACTAAGGTTGTCATGGAGAATTTGATGTTGATTTTGTGAATGTGTTTGTCATCAGTATCTTACTAGTTGTATATGGTTATATGTCGCTTACATGTTTATTTTATGTCACCTACTTATATCCTTGTATGTTAGGCTACATTCTTGTAGGTTTGATTACATTTATCAGTCTTGTAGGTTGATTACAATAATTGATCGCTTATGCTTGACTACATGCGTCTATGCGTATATGTAGTTGATTTGGCATTGCTTATGCATGTTGATGGTTGCATGTGAGAATGTGTACAATGGAGTAATGGTTGTTGTCATGCATGAGGTCATAGCATGCCTTGTTGATATGGCCTTGCGTTGATGACTGGACCCTAACTAGAATGACGTTTATATGTTGATACATTTATTGCGAATGTATATATATTGTTATGTTTATGTTATACATGTATCATGCTAACTTCGTGATCTCACAGACAAGGTATCCTCCCTTAATTATGTTGAGGTACATTGATTTATTGTGAGTTAGTTTATTTAACATGTTATGCATTGCAGGAAAGAGATCAAATGGCTAGCAATATGGTTGACTACAAAGACTCTCCTTATGAATTTGAAGAGCAGTATGGTGTTGGGAACTCTTTCAATTTGGCAGTTACATTAAGAAGTTTGAAGGAAGAGATAAGGAGTTGTAACGCAGATAATGACAGCATCATACAGGCCCAAGAGAAGCAAGCAGAGGTTAATGTTATACTTCTTCAGAGTTTGTCAGAATTGCAACAAGAAGGGTTGCTTCGGATCAACCATGGACATGAGGATAGAACTAATGGTTCATATGGCAGTAGGTCTCCTAGTAGACATAGGTGGGATAGATTTGGCACAGTGAGAGATGGCAGGTTGTTGGACACTCTGGATAGGAGGGGTGATGAGTACAGGTACTATTCTAGTTATGGTTCTCATGGGCATCATGATCGTCATCACTATCATCCTTAGAGGAGGAATGATAGGGGATACTTGCTGGATGAATTCAAGAAAGAAAAACCACCTACTTTTGATGGAGATATGAAGAAGTCGGTAGATGGAGAGGCTTGGATACTTGGGATGAACAAATTCTTTGAGTTGCATGATACACAGATAACATGAAGGCCAAAGTAGTAATCTTCAGCTTGAAAGGTAAAGCAAACATCTGGTGGGAAGATGTTAAGTGGGTTAGAGACATTAGGACAGATGACTTGAGTTTGCGGGAGTTCAAGAGGCTTTTCAGGAAGAAGTACTTGTCAGAAAGGTACTATGACAGTAAGGCTAAAGAGTTCTATGAGCTAAAGATGGGATCAATGGCAAATGAAGAGTACATGACCAAGTTTCTAGAGCTATTAAGGTATGCATCGTATCTTACTGATGAGAAGGCTAAATTTCAGATATTTGTCAGTGGTTTTCCATTACCATTTAGAGATCAGATTGAGTATGATGAGCCTCAGTCACTTGAGGAAGTTATCAGGAAACTGAAGCATTGTTAAGGACAATCAAAGCATAAGAATGAGTCTCAGCATTGATGGAAAGGAAAGGACAAAGGTAAAGGTAAATGGTAGCCTAAGAGGATAAGGCCTTCACATGCATATGAGAAAGAGAATGTGGCACTGTAAAAGATATTTAATGCAGCTAGACAGGGACATGGGTCACATCAGCCACAACAGCATAGAGGTGAGGGCACTGGTCAGTTGGAGTGTTGGACATGCGATAAGGAGCAACTTAAGAGATATTGTCCACATAATCAGGGTTGTAGGCCTCAGATATACAATGCACAAGAGGCACAAACTGTTGGGGATGTTGGTCAGAGTATTCCATGTATCTATGCAACAGTGGACAAAATGCAGGAGGAACACCAGGCATCTATCATTGAAATGGACAGTAAGCTTTGTGATCAAGTTATTTCTATTTTGATTGACCATGGATCTAATTATAGATATGTTAGTTCTTACTTGGTGGATAAGTGTGGTTTGAGTAAGGAATTGTATGCAGAGTCTTGGTTAGTATAGCTTGATATAGGTACAAAGAAAAGAGTTCATCATTGGGTAAGATCTTGTGCATTTGACTTGAATGGTATGCCTACTGCAACACATTTGAATGTATTACTATTGGGTTCATACAATATGTTGTTGGGCATGGACTAGTTGTATCATCATAGGACCAAGGTAGACTGTTATGACAAAGCCATTGAGTGTGTCGATGACAATGGGGAATCAAGAGTCTTACAGGGTAAGAAGAAATCCACATCAGTTAGGATGGTAACAGCTATGCAAGCAAAGCGTAGTCGCAAGAAAGGGTGCAAGTTAGTTACAGTGCACATTTCTAGTGATAAAGGTAAGGAGGTTGAGGATGCCGATGTGTTGAGCAGGTACCCAATTTTAAAGCAGTTCAAAGATGTATTTCTTGAGGACATTACAGAGTTCCCACCTCACAGGGAGGTAGACTTTTCTACTGAGTTAGTGCCAGGGGAAGCTCCAACATCAAAAGAACCTTACAGGATGAGCAGACTCAAGTTAGTTGAGTTAAAGCTACAGTTGAAGGAAATGTTGGACAATGGATACATTAGGCCAAGTGTATCACCTTGGGGCACACCGGCCTTGTTTGTGACGAAGAAAGATAGTACTCTCAGATTGTGCATTGACTACAGGTAATTGAACAAAGTGACTATCAAGAACAAGTACCCTTTACCAAGGATTGATGACTTGTTCGATCAACTGAAGGGAGTAGCAGTGTTCTCAAAGATTGATCTGAGATCTGGATACCATCATGTATGCATCAAAGAAGAGGACATTTACAAGACTGTGTTCAGGACGAGGTATGGGCATTATGAATTTGTTGTTGTTCCATTTGGCTTAACTAATGCTCCAGCTACATTCATGTGCTTAATGAATAGTGTGTTGTGTCCATATTTGGATAAGTTTGTTATTGTGTTCATTGATGATGTATTAGTATATTCTAAAAATGAGGAAGAGCATGTCAAACATTTAGCAGCAGTGTTGAGGTTGTTGAGAGAGCATTAGTTGTATGCTAAGCTTAGCAAGTGTGGTTTCATTCACACTGAGGTACACTACTTGGGACATGTTGTCTCCAAGGAAGGCATTGTAGTAGATCCAAAGAAGATAAGGGCCATCATGGAGTGGGTATCTCCTAAGAGTGTGGATGAGGTAATATCTTTCATGGGTCTGGAAGGATATTACAGGAGGTTCATCAGGAACTTCTAACAGATTGCTTATTTCATCACATCATTGCAAAGGAAAGGTAATAATTTCGAATGGACATAGGAGTGTGAGGCTAGCTTTAAGCAGCTTAAGAAGTTGTTGACACATGCACCAGTGCTACAAATTGTGGATCTGGACAAAGAGTTTGTGGTATGCACAGATGCTTGCAAGAGAGGGCTTGGTGGAGTCCTTATGCAGGATGGACAAGTGGTATGTTATGAGTCCCAAAAACTAAACGAGCATGAGCAGAACTACCCAACACATGATCTTGAGTTAGCAGTAGTCATACATGCATTGAATATGTGGAGGCACTATCTTCTTGGCAGGAGGTTTGTATTGATGAGTGATCATATTGGGTTGAGGTATTTGTTTGACCAACTAGAGGGTTGGCCACGATCAGTGATTTGACTTCGAGATCAGGTATATCAAAGGTAAAGAGAACAAGGTGGAAGATGCTCTCAGTAGATGGGTATAGGTACATCACTTGGTAGCTATGAGCTCCTATGGGATAGACTTACATGATAGGATCTTATAGGCAGGTCAGTAGGATGTTCAGTATATAGAGATTGTGCACAAGTTGCAACAAGGTACGGGTACAGGTGCAAGTGCATAGGGTATGGATTATTGTCTTACAACTGATGGATTGGTCAGGTTCTGAGACAGGACATATGTACCGGACAACAATGAGCTCAAGAAGGTGATCTTGAGGGAGTTTCATGCAAAACCTTATTTAGATCACCTAGGTTATCAAAAGACACTAACAATAGTGAAGATATTTTGCAATTGGCTGAATTTGAAGAGGGATGTAGCAGAGTTTGTGGCGAGGCGTTTCGACTGCCAGTGAGTGAAAGCAAAGTGTAAAAATCAAGGTGGATTGCTACAACCAATTGTGATTCCAAAGTGGAAATGGGAGGTCATTTCCATGGATTTCATCACAGGGTTGCCTAAGATAGTGAAGCAGCATGATTCCATCATGGTCATTGTGGACAAGTTAGCAAAGGTTGCACACTTCATTCCAACATTCTCATCTAGCGATGTGGCATAGGTATTCATTAGAGATGTAGTTAGATTGCATAGTGTTCCAAAGAATATTGTGTCAGACAGGGATGCGAAGTTCACTTTCAAGTTTTGAAAGGAGTTATTTGCAGGTTTGGGCACATAGTTGGCCTTTAGCATAGCTTATCATCTGTAGATAAACAGACAAATAGATAGGGTCAACAGGATATTGGAGGACATGTTGAGGATGTATGTGATGCATTAGCAGAGGAAGTGGGAAGAGTATCTCCATTTGGTAGAGTTCGCATACAACAACGATTATCAAGAGTCATTGAGGATGAGTCCTTTTGAGGCATTGTATGGGCGAAATTGTAACACTCCTATCAGTTGGAGTGATCCGGTTAGCAGGTTATTGATTGGACCATAAATGTTGGCAGAGATGGAACAGGAAATGTAGGTGATCAAGAAAAATCTAAAGGTAGCACAGGATAGGCAGAAAATCTATGAAGATCAGAACAGGTCGTTCAAGGAGTTCTAGGTTGGGGAACATGTGTACTTGTGAATCAAACCGAATAATATCTCCTTGCGGATTGGATCTTGTGCCAAGCTAGCACCACAGTTTTGTAGACCCTTTAGTATCACTGAGAGGATTAGGCCAGTAGCCTATCGACTTGCACTGCGTCCGACAGTGAAAGTCCATGATGTTTTCCATGTATCATTGCTTAAGAAGTATGTTAAGGATGATGATCATGTGATTGAATGGTCTATATTGCAGGTGGAACCATATGGAGAATTCCAATCGGAGCCTCAGTGTATATTGTAGAAAAAGGTGCTCATGCTCCAGAACCGAGCAGTCAAGCAAGTTAAAGTGAAATGGAATCACTTTGGGCCTAATGAAGCTACATGGAGATGGCGAATCAGATGCGGGATATGTATCCTTCTTTGCTTGCTGGTTGAGGCAAAGCAGCTTTGATATGGTGGTTTGGTATATGATTTGTAGTGGTTTGGTATATGATTTATAGTGGTTTGGTATATGCTTTATGGTGGTTGATATAGGCTTTATGATGGTTTGGTATATGATATATGATGTTTTGATATATGCTTAGATATGGTGTTTAGTATATGTTTTGATATATGTTTTAGTATATGATTTGGTATATGTTTTTGGTATATCTTTTGATGATGTTTCTATATGTACATATATGTATGGATGTAAATACTGCCATGAGATATGTTATAAAGCTCCACTATGCAGTATGGGTTTTATGTCATTATGATTATGTTGTCATGTTACTATGCTATCATGGGATTATGTTATCATGATTTTATGAAGTCATGTGGGTTGGCACTCAGCAGGATGATCATTGTAAATGTTGTAATGAGTTGTGTTATAAAGCTCCACTATGTGGTATGTTATCATGTTGTCATGATGTTTTGCTTTTGAGAAGATCTTTCATTGCAAATACTGAAATGAGCTGTGTTATAAAGCTCCATGAGCAGTATGTCTTCTTCCAGTAGGTTGTTGAGGTATACATGTGACTGAAGACGGTGTCCCCTAAGGGGGAGGGTTCTATAACAACCCTGGTGAAAATTCCATGTAATAAAAGTTAAAAACAATAACCATGGTTGATGAGACACTTATTCCAAGCTGAATGTTGGGCAGGACATCCTAGGGAGGTGTTCATTTGGTTATTTATGGCTAAGGAAATTGGTAAAGGCAATGGCTAAGGATTTGGAAAGGCAAAATGGAATTTTTGGCACATTTATTTATGAAAATAATGGAAATTAGGAGAAAAGGGAGGTGAAAAGTCACAAGTTGCATGTGAGGAGGAAAATGAAGAAAATAGAGGCCTCATTCATAAAAAGGCTTATGAGGATCAGTTGGTAACCTTTTGTAAGTTGAGTTTTGGAACTCTCTTATTATTCTATCTCTCTCTCTCATACTTTTGGACACTTAGAGTTTTCTTTGAGCATTTTGGCATTGGAGCAAGAAAGGAAAAGAAGGCAAGAAGAAGTAAATATCAAGTAGGGAAAGGTGAGATCAAGTAGCTACAACAGGCTTCATTGCAGGTATCGACTTGCATGTGTATTTTCCTTGCTAGATTTTGCATGCATGATATTGCATGTGGTTCTTTTCTAGCATGGCATGGGCTTTTCCAGGTGAGACAGTGTTTTCAACCTAGCCTTTCCATTTCCGGATAGCCACGGTGTGATGGGGTTCTCATGTTTTGGTTGATATGGATGGATTTGAAGCTAGTGAGGTGGATTTCTGAAATAATAGAACACATGGCCTAGTAACCTCTGAGTCGGACTGTGGGTTGTGGTAAATCCAGAATTTGTGTTGCCTCGGATGGCCTTGGAATCCTTTTCAGTAAATGGCGGGATATACGGTAAAGCCTAGAGGTGGTTTTCTCTTCGTTGGGCCTAGTAATCCTGGGTTGGGATATGCAGTAAAGATTAGAGAGTGGATCTCTGTTTAGCGCCTAGTGGTTTGGGTTTAGATTGTGGTAAAGTCAGAGAGACTAGGAGGCAGGAAAATTCCTCATGGTGTAGGTGGAAAAATTGTTGGAATCCATGCTTGTTTGGCCTTATGATTGGGTGGAGATCATGGTAAATCATGTTATGATGTGTTCCTTATGTTTGCTTAGTGATCTAGGATGGATTATGATAAAGCTTAGTTTTTATTGATGAGGGTGAGGTGGTTTAGCCTCGGTATGCCCTGGTCGGTTCTTTTGGTTTGAGTCCCACATTCATGCTTGAAATATGGCAGGGGGGTGAATGACTGAAGAGAGATTTGGCTCGGTCATTCTATGGTCGAGTGGAACGTGGTAGTCCCATCTCTTATTGGTTCATTGCATTCATTAATGAGAAATTCATTCCCTTGATTTTCATGTGCAAATGTATTGATGTATATGTGGATTTTAATGGTTGAAATGTTTATGGTATTTTTGTTTCTATTATGTTGGTTATATGTATATTTTATGACATCAACTGTGTATGTCTCTCAGCATGTTTTTACTTGTAAATGAATGGACAGTGTGTCTATGGCCTAATAGATGATAATGCATCAAATGACACGAGGCAAAAATGGTTCATATCAATTCTTAGATAAGTATGAGATCCCTACACCTAATTTTATTGTTTACACTTGTACGTTACATTTTGATGATATGTTTGATGAAATTCCTAACATGGATAGTAGGGGTCTCGTTATGGTCTTGTTCAGCTTATTGCTTTTGCATCATTGTTTCCTTGTATTTTTAATGATTTCAAGTTATCACTCCATTATGGGCAGTGGCTTGGACTCTGGGCCTGAAAAGTGGCTTAAATCCTGTGGGTCGTTGGCAAAGAACTGGCAATTTTGGTCCCTAGTCGCTAGCAGGAAATCCTTTGAGAGAGAATTTAGGTTGTTGGTTGCTCCTTTGACCATAGCATGAGAGCGACTATGTCCTAAGAGATCTAGAATGACAATGGGACCCAGGGATAGGCTATCTGAGTGGCTGACTTGTCTCCTTAGGATGTTGTTGATGATGTTGGATGACTGTGTGTGATGTTTACGTCGATTCCACTTCTTTAAAGTCACATAGGAGGTCAAATCTGATCATAGTAGCCTCTCATCTCATGTTCACCTGGTTGGAATGGTTACTTGGGTGGATATGGGAGGAGGGTGTTACAATCCCCTCCTACAAACATTGAATCTCCTACTCCACTCTATGTTGTTAATTACTTTGATACATCCACCAATTCTTATTTAGGGCCCAAATTTGTCCTCCAATAAAAAATATTAGAAATATTTTCACTGCTCGAAAAACGCTACCATTGAGAAAATGAAAAATACTCCAATTAGAATGATGAATTACAAAATTATTACCAATGAGAAACAACTAATTATCAGTGTCCAAAAGGGAGGACTTTCTTGCCAAAATTCCAAAAGTACCTCACCCACTCCCTTGACCAAAATTTCCATGCATTTTCAACCTATTTCCCCAATGTCCTTACAAAATTAACAACCTCAATTTCCAAAATTGTTTTCCTATCACTTGGCCTATCATCATCTCACACATCTCTAGACTTATCCAAGATAAAATGCACCATATGAGGGCATTTTAAATCACCATATATCCCCCACTAAAGGTGAGATTTGGTTGGCTTCACTCCCATGCCATCACCCAAAGGAATTGGGGGCATGTGAATCGTGTACCTTCATTTACCATGATTGAGCCAACTGAGCCTTTGTCGCTCACATCCTTGGCACATTACAATGAATTCTTCCCAAGCCTTTTAAAGGATTAATTATATGCAATCCATGGGCACAAAACCATGAGAAACCAAAATCATGTGCCCCAAACCACCAATGTTGACCAAGAAACTTTGACTCTTTCACCGAGGCAAGTTTACCTAACAATCCCCCCTTAAAGCTTGACTTGGGTTTCCCTTGACCAAATCTAGCCAAACTAGCCAAGTGAACCAACATTGCTCACCTCTATGTCCTATCCCCCTCAAAGTTTATATTGAGGACGTCATGTAATTTGGCATGCCTCGTTATCACATGGGTCTAACTTTAAACATTACTAGTAATTTCGTAGGGATATGCGTGCCTTACCAGGTCTTACAACAATATGCCCATTTACATGTAAAAATTGTCAAGTCCATCATAATAATTTATTTATTATTGTTGTCGTTTACAATAAACAACCAACATCTCTCTCTTCCATAGGTCACCCAGTTCATCATCGAAAATATTCAATCTGAAGAAAAAAAACCATGATAAATCATATAATTGAAGCATTTCATCAAACAATTTGCAAACATACTTGACATAAATAGAGTCTCAATAGGAGGCTTGGAATGGGTTTTATTGTACACCTCCCTGCACATATCCATGGCTCTTTTCATTCCCCCAAATGCTAATTAAAACCCATCAAGATTCTCTCTCGGCTTTGACCTCACCTCATGACTTAGATACCATGTTGAGGTTTTCCATTACACCAAAACTCACAAGCATCAGTAAAATTCCAAACCCCTACCATTTCCTTGAGTGGGAGGTTAGTCCCATGTTCCCATGGTGGAATTTAGTCCGCATGATCATTTTTTTGAGGTGAAGTGGTGTAACTCAGGGGAATCGATTCCCCAATTTGATTCCCTCTAGTTACATCAGGTGGGGGGTGTTGGACTAAATGTTACACCCCTGGGAATCAGTCATGTGGACTAACTACCACCATGGGAACATGAGACTACCCACCAACTCAATGTAATGGTAAGGGTTTGGAATTTTACTAATGCTTGCAGGTTTTTGGTCTAATGGAAAACCTCAACATGATATCAGAGCCATGGAGTGAGGTCAAAGCCGAGAGAGAATATTGGTGGGTTTTGATCAATAGGTGTGAGAATGACAAGAGCCATGGATATTTGCAAGGAGGTGTACAAGAAAATCCATTCCAAGCCTCCTCCTAAGATTATATTTATGTCAAGGATGCATGCAAAGTGTTTGATGAAAGGCTTTAATGAGAATATTATCATGGTTTGTTTGCTTCAAATTGTAGATTTTTAGTGGTGAAATGGGTGACCTATGGAAGAAAGAGATGTTTGTGGTGTATTCTAAACAACAACAACAATAAATAAATTATTATGACAAAATTGAAAAATTTTACATGTAAATGGGCATATTGTTGTAAGACCTGGTAAGGCATGCATACCCCTAAGAAATGACTAGCAAAGTATAGAGTTAGGCATTGGTGATAGGAGGCATGTTGAATTACATGATACCCTATATTTAAACTTTGAGGGGAATAGAGCCTAAAGGTGAGCGATGTTGGTTCACTTGGCCTGTTTGGCCAAATTTGTTCAAAGGAAATCCAAGTAGATTTTTAAGGGGGGGTTGTTTGATAAACTTGACTAAATGAAAGAGTCAAAGTTACTTGGTCAACAATGGTGGTTTTGGGCACATAGTTTTGGTTTCCCATGGTTTTTTTCCCATGCATTGCAGGTTTTGTAATGTGCTAGGGATGTGAGTGGTGAAGGCTCACTTGGCCAAGTTTTAGCCAAGGGACTAATAGAATAATTTTTTAACTTTTTTTTTCCTGCATCACAGTTTTTCTAGGATAAACATTTTGTTTTTGTGTTTTTTTTTGTTGCTATTAAATTTATCTTTCTCGATTACTTTCTCTTGGTAATTTTTAGCAAGTTGAATCATCATATCGACTACATTGCATATTAAACACAAATGTTCCAGGTTGTCCTATAGTTCCCCTACCACCATATGAGGCTTGAAAGTATTGCACTCCCCAAAATTTCAACTAGTCAACATCACAAACCTTCCTCCATATGCATCCAAATACCTTGGATAATTGTTCCACCAGCCACCCTTGTCCATTGCTTATATACATTAGAGTTAAGGGATATGATAACAACCCATCCTCTCATTAACGAGAAAGGTGCCCAGTTCCAACTTAGTTCCCTTATCCACAAGGAGGTTAGATTCCTTATTGTTTTTTTTAAACATGGACCATGGAGTGATTCATCAATTGTTTTAACAGAGAATGAATCTTTTTTAAGGCAATACTTAACTTCAAATAATAATATAGGAACCGAATTGGAGATAATGAATTATATTTCAAGTTTCCCACTATAGTTATTCTACTTAATCCTAGTGAGGCAACTTGGAGCAACCCATGGAAAATGGAATAAGCCTCTACTTTAGTTTTTCCATCATGTCAAAGACTCCATGAAAAGGATAAGTCTACTTTTGTCCACCAGGGTCTATGATCACCCTCCCCTAGGGATTCAAGCTAAGACAATTATATTAGTGTCAAACAAATGACCATAAAAATAAGCTAGTGTCACTAATGAGTACAATGATTTCAATACAAGGAAATCATACTAAGAAGTATCTATCTAAAAAATAAGAAGTAATGTAGAAACATGAAGTCTATATGTGAAAAAAATAAAATCTCTTAGATCCAAACATGGGTAGCTATACAGGTAGGGAGATGTGCAGAGAGAAAGGATCTAGGAAATAGGCCACGACCCACTAGATCTAACTCTCCTAACGTCTTGGTAAGAATGAAGAAAACTCAAGATAGAATGATTCCCTAAAGAAGAGCTATGAGAAGATTTGGGCCCTCTATTATACTATTGCTTGGTTATTATAACTCACTGCTAATGTCTATGTGATTTCAACTACCTATTGATAAGGGATCTGGTCTAGCAACATTTATGAGGTCTCTAGGGAGGGGTAATGGTTCCTTTAGTCCACATTGATCTGTATCTTCAAGCAATATTGTCATCGACCTATCTCTCAGTGCCCCTAGCTGATAGGAGCATCATAAAGAAGAAGGTAAATTGCTAACAATGATTTGGCCTAGAAGAAGGGTAAAGAGTGTGGCTATGAAGTCTAAGGGCCTCCTACATGTAAAGAGATATACATCTCTGGTTTGAGTATTGGATGAAACTAAAAAGGATTTGTATCTCCCTCAATAGGAAATGGAACCTCCCATATATTTCCCAATAAATGGAGCAATGTAATATGTAGTGCTCCTCCAACTCAATTTCTTGGAGATGACATAGTTGGTAGATCTTGCTTGAATGGTCTATTCGGTGGTCCATCTCAATCGATAGTTAAGGAGATCCAACTCTATAATGTCCTAAAGGAATTCAAAGGGTGTACATCCAATGATGAAGCATGTAGTGGGAACAAATAATGAGTATGTCCCTCATCATCACGAAGTGCTCATCATAGAAGGCCACCTTTACACATTACCCACCTTGAGGATTTATCTAAGTGACCTGTACATATTGCTTTTGTATATCTTATTATATTCATCTTCTATCTAGTTGGTAATAGTTGGTCAAGTGCAGATAAGGAATATCTAAATGGAGGAAGCCAATCCAATTGTAATACCAACTAATGAAAGAATATTTGATAATCCAATGCACCAACATCAAGTCCAAGTTGAAGGAATAAATTTTGTAAAGGACTCTGAAGAATGTTGCGCTAAGTATGGATATCTATCATCCCTTTGCAATATATCAATGAAACATGAGACATGATGTAGAAGTGAGACAATATTTAACACTAGCTCAAGGTGAAACATGTGAGTGCCAAACTATGCAAGGATGATGGGTTGAGGAATTGTATATTTGCATCAAATCAAGGAATAGATGAGGATGATATATATTCTCTCTATTGAGGACTAATTAGACTCTATTAAACTAGGTAACCAAACCTTAGATCCATATAGAACTATGGGGAGAATAAGAGTGTACACGAGTGATATAATGGATGATATGTCCTCAAAGTGATGTTGAAAATAGTGTCTCCCTAGAAGAGCCAAGGACCCATATCTCTTGTTGATCGGGGTTGAAGTGCATGCCACAAATTGAAGTGAGGAACTATGAATAATACCCCCAGGTAATTATATGTAGTGGTGATCTTGATATCCTCACCTTTGGAAAATAATTGGTCATCAAACAGAATATTATTTGATGCATCAAAGACATGACCTTGGTTTTACCTAGTTTTACTATAAACTAATGAAGATCATAGAAACATACAAGGGCATCTAGTTGTTATTGCAATCCCACATCATCTTCAAACAAAAGTAAAGAAATTAGCACATGGTGTAGAAGGAAACCATCACCATCCTACACGTGTTCAATTAAGAAGGACTTCAACTCATTAACGTGGGGGACAAGGAGTCACCCAGTTTAACCCCAATAGTACTCTAGATGAAATCTAATAGGCCATCTAATGGGTGCAAAAATACAAGGATTGACTCTATAGACACATTAGGGCTAACAATAGTGTCTCTAGGATGCCAATGTCTCTAAGTATCTATAATAAAGCCTCCCTGAGGATAGAATCAATAACTTTATGAAAGTCCACAAAATAGTAGTAAAATTTTGAAGAGTGGTGACTAGATTCCTCAATGATAGCCCCAAGTGTAAGGATTTGATCAATAATTTGATGATTAGGTCAAAATCTAGTCTGTCCACTAGCTCTGAGATGTCACTGCTCAAGCTCGTTGGAGCACTTGTGGATAATTGTAGCATGGAGCTTTGAGAATTCTCGGTCCACCATGATCATCCTTTAGTTATTAGTATTGGAGTTGAATCCTAATTTGTGGATTGGGTGAATGATGTGATGTGAACATGCTAATGGAAAACCTATATGGATCACATGGTCAAAGATATCAACTAAGTAAGGAACCATTGGAAAAGATCGTGTTTAAAGAACTCTTCTTGATATCCATCCTCATATGTTGCTTTGTTGTTGTTCATCACCCACACAACCTCTCTGATGTCCTTACTTTTGAACAAGAAGGATGAAGAAGGTGGATATGTAACTTGAGTCTAGGGCTACCCAAGTATATCATAGAGGGTGGGGATGTGCAAGAACAGTGAGCCAAAGTTAAGGTTGGATGGGAGGGTGCAATGGTGGGGGAATATTGTACACCATAGATCTTTATGCGATTGAATAACAAAGGTACACAAGTCCGATATCCACTTAGATACAAAGAAGTAATTCTTGCAATGAATAAGATGATGATAAGAGGTTTTAATGTTGGGGTAAGATGGGTGAGCATGGGTGAGTGCATAATGAAGCTAGTGGTGGAGAACCTTGCAGTATTCATCATACCAATAGTTCATAGGATAAGAGTTAGTTTCTTAGGGTTGTGGAAGTGGATTAGGTGGTGTGAGGGTAGGACTCGAGGGTTTTGTCCCAAATTATGGATGAGAGAAAGGTGTGCTTGGTAGAAGGAAAGTCTAGTGAGGAGAATTGGCTCTCAGAGGGGAGCATCTAGTGGAGGTGGCTAGTAAAGGTGTATTGATCCTCCTCCTCAGAATGGAAAGTAATGAGGGGTACACCATGGGGTATTAGGGGTGTGGTAGGATAAGGGAGGGTGTTTGTTGAAGGTAGAAGGAAGGAAAATCTTGGTCCACAAGGTGGATAGGGGAGACAGTCAAGTGGTGAATAAAGGGTAGTAAGTTCTTGCTAGATAGGACATAATCAACAACACTTACCCCTCCCCCGTGAGAGCGACATGTGAAAAAGCAAGAATCTAGGAGATAGGGGAGCCCATCAAGAATCGAAAACTCACAAAACTCTCCTAGTTGTAGGAGGTGTTGTCCAAGGTTGTGAGAGGTCCCAATTCATTATCTAACATTTGACTATGCCAACTAACATTGTTTTTATCTCTTGGGTACATAATACATCCTTTGACCAATCTTGGATAGGAATTTGGAAGGCTTTTGTGTGGGCATTAAAGTCACTTTAACTTCCCTAGTCACATAATATTGGGTGATACTGGCATAGAAATATACAAAGGTATCTTCGTTAGAGTCATGAATAGCAAATGATAAAAAAGATAGAGGGAAGTACAAAATTACAATGTAAATGTCCATGGGGAGTGGGGAGACACCTCTAACTCAAACTCATTCTTTTCCACCCAAGATACCCTACTATGTGTTGGAAAAATGTAACTAGTGTCAATCTTCATAATGAAAGAAAAGCTATTAATAAATTTATTTTCTATTCTCTTCCTATCCATGCCTGTTCTTCATGGTTTAAAAGAAAAAAAGAGTCAAACTCATTTTTTATTGAGTCATGTCACTTTTGACATTTTGTAAGAAAAAAATGAATCTCATTTTTGTCTAAAAGAGTCAAAAAGTTCAAGTCGACCCTCTCTCAATCAAAGTCGGCATGTGAGGTTGTTTAATACCTCATGGACAACTATATATATACGTGTAACTTCGACCTATTGGATCCATGAAGTTCTGAACAAGACAAGTTGAATTATGTGATCATAAGAACGCATAATAAGCTAAAATTCAGAAGAAACAAGAAGAGTAAAAGAAAAAGAAGATTGAACCCTAACTCTAATTCACTACAGTCACACATGTAAGTATCCTGAATTTTTGTGACAGGGTCGAGAAGATCTGAAGTATCCTATAGTTTTTATCAAGGCCGAAAATCTGAGTTTCTTGAAGTTTGTGAGAAGGCGAAGACCTTCATAACTGAAGTAAAGCTTGATGAAGGTTGATTATATTTCGAGTAGAACAAATGAAGTTGACTATATTGGACTTTGACTTGAGAGGAGGACTAACACATAAAATTTAAGTAAGTATTTGGCCTTGGGTTGGATATCTCATTTTGAATTGATTCAATAAAAAGAAGATTGTTGGGTTTTCCCTTTTTGAGGGGTTTTTCCTTGGATTGAAAGCCTAAATATCCGTGCCTCTTACTTATTTGTGATTTTGGAAGAATAGCTTATGTAATTGCTTGATGAAGAAGAAACGATAACTAATATAAGAAAGAAGATTAACTCTCACAAGTAATTACCAAGTAAGAAAATCTACTTTCCCTTTGATTTTCTAACATGATATTAGAGCTAAGGTGAAGAGGAGACACTCTTACAAGGAAGAGACAAGAAGATCATCATTGTAGCAGCCCAAGAAGGTCATCATTTTAATAGTCATAACTAAAGATATATTTTGGAAACAACACACCTCCAAGTCTTCATGTTTAATCCAATGGCATTTATGTGCAAGGAAATCAATAAGTTAGAAGGAGCATCCAATTTCAAGGCATGGAAAAATAGAAATGACTTATTCCTTAGAGAGAATGATGTCATGAAATTTTTTCAAGGGAAGGTTCTAATACCAAATAAAGAGAACGCTCAAGAAATGGAAAAATATGAAAAAGGGGATATTAAGGCTCAAATAAATCTCTTTGTCCATCAAAGATCACCTTATCACTTATGTATCAGAATTATCTACATCTAAAGAATTCTATGATACCTTGGTGAAATTATACTCCATCACTACAACAAGTCACATGATAGCCCTCAAAACTCAACTACATCAATCAAAGATGACAAAAGAAGACATTATATCTTCTTATTTCAAGAAGATATCAAAAATTAAAAACCAACTTCAAGAAACTAGTGAGAAAATATCTTATTCACAACTAATTATAGTGGCAGACAATGCCTTACCTAAGGAGTGGGATGGTTTTGCAAGTGGTATATATGCAAGAAAATATGCTCCATCATTTGAAAAATTATGGGCTCAATGTTCAATAAAACAATCTAGAATAAAGGCTAGAGGCAATTCTCAACTTGTCAATGAAACCTCTCAAGCCTTTGTAGTGAAATCAAAGAAGAATGTTGACAAGAAGGAAAAAAATAAAAATAGAGACATGCCTAAAGTCCAATCCTTTGGTTTTCATGAATATGGACACTACAAAATAGATTGTCCTAAGAAACCTAAGAACAATCAAAGGAAGGAAAGTTATGATCCATTAACATATGAGGATGAAGAGCCTTCAAAGAAACAAAAGGAAGATCCTAAATATCTTTACTATTGATAAATCATGGAATTGATGACTGGTGTATCATGTACCAGATTTGTAACATAAAGCTTATAAGATAGTCTTGCATGTGTAAATGAAACTTGAAGACATGTTTAAAAGGATAGTTAACTCCATCATCATAATTAATAGAAAGAGGGAGGAGTAGACAACCTAGTTTATAAAATCAACCCTAGTAGTAGGAGAGCATCTAGAGGAGCCACAGATCTAAAGCAACCAATGGAGAAGGAAGAATTTTGTTTGAGTATCTTTCTCTGATTATACTTGAGGCTGAATTTGGAAACAGGCAAATCAAACCTTAAAGAAGAGTTTTGGGTAGCCTTGGTGCAAGTTTAGTGGTGGAAAAGACCTCAAAAATAATGCTAAGTCTATGCATTCTTGCAAGAGGACCAAGGGTTGTGTAGTCCTCATTTGGAGGGGTCAAAAGGCTTGAAACAATGCAATATCATTCCTCAAGAGGCAGCGCAGGAAGGATGCTTTAAGCAGGATCTAGACCACAGCTAGAGAAACTTTTTTGGATTTGTTTATTAGGGTTGACCTGTAGTTGTTTCAAGTGTCCTCAAGAAGGTTGAAAAACCTTAGTCTTTCGTCATATAACTGAGACTTTGTGGGAGAAGAGTAAGACTTCAGTTCAAGGTATTTGTCTTTTCTTTCATTTTGATAATGCAGGGTTATGGTAGGTCTGTCCTAAATATTTTGGACAACAGTTTTTGTGCCCTTATATAGTGAACAAGAGGAAGACTTGTTACTGAATTCAATGTAAATTAAGGAGACAATTTATAGAAGTGTGGGTTGTTGGTGATGCTCCAAGTTTAGTGAAGTCGGGAAGGGATTCATTGGTGTGAGGGTAGTTGATTGATGTGTGCCCTAAGTACAATGGTTAACATAACTAATCATTGTTAAGAGGATTGTATTATGAAGACATTATATATAATGACATTGATGTGACAAGCCAATGCAAGAAGGCAGATTGTCTAGCTCATGAACATAGATAGTGGAGTTGCCTTATATATGCTAAAGAGCTATTTGGTGAAGTCCCTAAGAGTTAGCTATCTTGAAGGAACAAGAGAAGCAACTAGAGGGCGAAATTATTTGTCTATGGATTTTCATTGACTGATAGAGACTGATTTGAAAGGTCATCCAAGTTGTCTTCAAAGTTGATTCAGCAATACATTGACTAACCTTATACTGTGATAATCAGTCAATGGAGGGAATTGTGTAATGAACTATCTTCAAGGCAGGAAGCAGTGCAAGAAGTAGTGTTGGACATTGTTCAAAATGCAGTAAGTGAAGACCTCATGTACAATATTATAGACTGTTAAGGGGTAGATTTGGGGTCTTAGTTCAAGAAGTTGCAAGATGAGAAAACTCAGGGATAGGAAGGTTGGTTGAGGAAGCTACAACAATAACATGTAGCTGATGTAAGAGAAGTATGAGTACTTTCGGCACAAGTTGAAGCTTGTTGGTGTATTCTCCCTATTTGAGAGGGAATGAGCATTGATTTCTCCTCTCAGATTGAGAGGGAGTAAGGTTGCACACTAGTTCTCCCTATGTCATGTACTAGGTCAGAACTAACCATTGTAAGTATAGTGTATGCATCATGGATAGGAAGAATGGATTGGATAAGCATGGTTCTCCTTGTGATAAGTATTATAACTAATCAGGATTGATATCCTAAGTCAAGTACATGAACATGGATAGGGAGAATGGTGGATTGGATAAGCATATTCGACAAACATTCTTGAATCATGTATTGTGATGGATTAGGTTGGAGATCCTAATTCAAGTACATGGACTTGGATAAGGAATGGTCTGATGGACAAACATTTCCTTGAGGGAAATGGTCTGATCAAGGATATAATCTGGGTATCCTAGGTGGAGTATGTATCTCGATGAGGCGGTGTGATGTCCCATGGAATGCCTCTTAACATTGAGCTCTGGTCTTGTGGAAAGATAAAGTGTACCTGTCAAGGCCTTAGTAATGTGACAATGTTAGCTATGATGATAATATCATTGTTGATTCTTATCAATATATATCTCTTCTTATGTGAATATTTTAACTTGAGATAGACCTGTTGAGTCATTATGAATACCTCCCTAGTTAAGAGGGAGTGTTGGAAAAATGTAACTAGTGTCAGTATTCATAATGAAAGAAAATCTATTAATAAATTTATTTTCTATTCTATTCTTATCCAAGCATGTTCTTAATGCTTTAAAATTAAAAAAGAGTCAAAATCCTTTTTTATTGAGTCATGTCACTTTTTACGTTTTCTAAGAAAAAGAAAGGAATTTCATTTTTGTCTAAAAGAGTCAAAAAGTTAAAGTCAACCCTCTCTTAGTCAAATTCGGCCTATGAGGTTGTTTGATACCTCGTGGAAAACTATATATACAAGTGAAACTTCAAGGAATTGGATCCATGAAATTTTGAACAAAACAAGTTGAATTTTGTGATAATAAGAAGGAAGAATAAGCCAAAGTTCAAAAGAAACAAGGAGAGTAAAAGAACAAGAAGACCAAACCCTGATTATGATTCATTATAGTACACATGCGAGTATCCTAAAGTTTTGTGACAGGGCCGAGAAGATCTGAAGTATCCTGCATCTTTTGTCAAGGTTGAAAATCTGAGTTTCTTGAAGTTTGTGACAAGGTCAAGACTGAAGTAAAGCTTGACAATGGTTGAATATATTTTGAGCAGAATGAAGGAAGTTGATTGTATTGGACTTTGAATTGAGAGGAGGGTTGAAATGGAAACTTTAAGTAAGTTTTTGGTCTTGGGTTGGATATGTCATTTTGAGTTGATTCAATAAGAATAAGATTGTCAGGTTTTCCCCTTTTGAGGGGTTTTTCCCTGGCTTGAAAGCCTAAATATTTGTGTATCTTACTTCTTTGTGACCTTGTAAGAATAGTTTGTGTAATTTCTTGATGAAGAAGAAATAATAACTAACATAATAATAAGATTAACTCTCACAAGTAATTACTAAGTAAGAAAATCTACTTTCCCTTTGATTTTCTAACATTGTAGAGGGAGTCTAACAAAATAAGCAACTCTCCTTGAGCCCCTAATATCACTAGAGCTCCTCCTTTCTTGTATGCATGTTGAGAATTAATGGTACCATATGATGCTTGGGAGAGGTCAAATATGTCTCTCATGAGTCTTAGTGATGAATAGAACATTTGACAACCTCAAGGCATCATACATGAGACCCAGTGATGACTAGAAAGACCCATTTCCAATCCAACAACTAATGAAGATTCCTGGAGTCTTTCCCCTCTATTGTTGGGCCCATCATTTGGAAACCCTAGGATAGGATTCCCACCCAGGTGGAAAAGAGTTCCAAATAACTACTCCAAGATTTTGGATGACTTCCCCATTTTCCCTGCTTTGCATGTTATTGTAACTATCTCTTTGGAGAACTCCTTAACCTATGATATAATGATATCTTAATCAAGGAATAACTTATTTGGGAGAGAGAGTAGTTTACATTCATCTTTGAGGGCTTGAAGTCGATTTTTGTGTGCCTAGATCAAAGAAAGGGAGTGGAGTTGTACCCAAACCAAGCCTTATCTTAGGAAATGCTAGGGAGATCCATGCTATCCATGAGAATCAAGGCCCCAACCAACATGGGGTTTGAGGACGAAAGAGGTAGAGGGAGCCTATTCTCACCTAGCATGCTTCTCCACTATCTTAGCTTGTATTACTTCCTCAATTATTTTCAAAGGAGGGGGGCTTCAACCTGTCCTCTAACTACTTATGCCCATGAGTTAACATGTGTTTCTATTTCATGTAGAAATGTAGCTTTCTAAGTTCTAATACCCTCCTGCTTGTTTTAAGGTTAAGAAGTTCCACTTGTAAGACTTCACTAAAGAGGTGGTGGAGGGTCTTGCTTTCCTTTAGTTGTGTTTGCAAATAAATGTTCTTCACCTCCAATTTTGCTACTATATTGGTAAGTTCACATACCTCCATTTGTAATGGTAGGTTTGATGACTCCAAGTGTTATAATATCATGATTAGGGCATGAAAAATGTTACTGTTGGGCAATTATATGGAATCCTATGTATCAATTGTCACGAGGATGTCTACAGTTGAGGGGTCTACCATCCCAATTATAAAATATAAGTCTATTCTCGCTTGTAACAAAGGAGATGGTTAGATAATTTACAACTAGGTCATCAAGCTAGGTTGATGAGGTGAATCCCCTAATGGAATTGGGGATGCTCGATGACCCATAACCTGGAATTGACATACTTCATTGTGTCCTTAGTTGCGTCCCTCAACAAATCAAAATCAACACTAGCTAGTAAATGTTAGAATCTTAGATATGCGTGTTCATAACCCCTGGAGTTGCAGATGAATATTAGTCATATGTCTAGACACCAATTTGGCAATTCTATGTTTAGACAAAGGTCTATATATGGACATAGGGGGTTATGGGAATGCATAAGGTTCAATGGTTATAGGTTTCAGATGGCAATGATTACGCAAGAACCATAGGGTTCACCAGATTATGGGATGAAGATACATGTTAGTGGCTAGGAAAAGATGAGAGTGTAAGCATTCATAGAGATTGTCTAAGCTCATGAATATGGGATACAAGCTCGCAGGCAGGTATGAGCTTGCAAACAAGAAGGGACAGGAACTTCAATAAACTAATTACCCAAAGAGTATTGCAAAACATATAAAAAACCTAACGTTAAGGAGAGAAGTGATTGATATATGCTCAATTCTAATTCTTAGAGCCTAGATTGGATTCTTGCTCCATATCTTCCATGTCCATTCTCCTAATATCTTTGTGCATTGATTATTCCCCTTAACCTTCACCTATAATTGATCCAATTGATAGCCTTTGGAATGTAGTTGTTAACTGTGAAATTTTCACCAAACTTGTTATCATATTCTAAAGAACAATGCACTCTATCTTGAACTTATCAATTTCATTTTTTTTTGAGCTACCGACAATATAATTTTTGCATACTCATCGTTATGGGTTTCCTCTTGTGAATACATTCACATAGTTTTGTTAAAAGTAGGTGTTTAACTATCCAACAATAGACTCTCATATCTAGTTAAAACTTGACAGATACCCATGGTTTCACAAATAGGGTATTATCTTGGACGAGAGTAATTTTCCATCATCCCACATTCCAATTATATGAATAGAAATTAGAGGAAATTCCACTCTACCCTGAATACCTCTATCTTCCTCATTGAGTTTACCTCTATATTCTTCCAAGCCCATACTAAGAATCCACGAACATAGGATAACATTTCAATAGAAATGCAAGCATAAACAAGAACAATTGTAGAATCCAAATTCCTAATCAAAATCCACCTACTTACCTCTGAAACATGACCAAAGAAATTCTTCCTCATGGATGTTGAGCTTGTCCCACATATCATTCCCACAAATGTTGAACTCATCCCACAAAACCACAATAAGATAAATACAATATATGCACCAGAATTAAGCATGAACCAAAAGGAAGAATCACTCGGTTGGTATTTGAAAATATCCCTCTTGCATCCATCGTTAATGATCTGGATAACATATGAGCCTTCTCCCAAATCAAATGTGAAGTGTGGGAATGTAAATGTGAACCACCCTACTTTAAGTCTTGACCTATTATAATGAATTCACGTTGCCATTTGTCAATCTTGGATGCATGATCAACTTTAGATTATAACTCATGAATAAAATAAATGGATAGAGGATATAATTCTCCCCCTATTTATCCTTCTTTTCCCAACCTCTAAGTAAAAGGTTCATTAGCTAACTTGTTAGCTTAATGGTTATGGGCTCTTAAAATGTGAGAGAAGTCAACCTTATAAAATCTCTTTACCTCTGATTGGATTTTAAAGATGATCATTTCTAACTTGCAATCTAGTGATGGAAGAAGTTGCACATATGCCTTACAATGATTAAAGTTTCCAATAATAATCAACTTCATGATCCACCTTGAATCAAGGAGCTTCAATCCTTAAATTAAAGCAAGTGATTCAACTTGATTATTTTTCATTTTTCCTAGTCCCCATTAAAACTAATTTCTTATGTCCACTCGGATCGATAATGATCCCTCCACTACCAATAAACATGATTATATTACACAAGGGTAACCATACGAGATTTTTTACACTTAAAAGCAATAAAATTTCATGATTAATATTAAAGAGGACACACACATATACATGAAAAAAAGGAGTTTAACAACAAACATTCGTACATATGTTATGGGAAATTAGAAATGATCAAAATGCTATGACATTTAGAATTTTTTAGAGATATGTGCTTCATTTATTTTTTAGCCTTTTAGGCATTTAATAAATTTGGGTTAAGATGGACCTATGATACCTTAACGAGGGATCTCTCCTTGATACACACATATTTTCTTTTGTAGGAAAACCTTATGAAAACCCATGTGATGCTTACCTACATTTTTGGATGGCATCTCTTGTAAAATGAATTAAGTCATTGCACCGAGAGGTGTTGTACAACCCAATAGATGAGAGAGATGTTGTCATATATCATAACATTAAAAAACATATCTCAGTTAATTTGTAGAAAATCCTTGAAACCTTGCAACTGCTAATGAGATAAAATTGATAACAAAAGACATAAGGTTTCTCTACCAAAAATTTGTGGAAAGAAAACAATGAATAGAAATGCAAGCACACATAGAACACAAAATATATATGGGGAACCTAACTAGGAAAAACCACTCTTGCTTGTATTAAATCAGCTGAGCATTCCGACCTATTACATATAATTTGCTTCAAGCCTGAAGCTCCCTGCAATACTAATCAACTCTCTACAAGATATGCCCAACACTTAGGCAAATAAGGGCTGCTAGGGGCTCCTATTTCCTAGCTCAAATTTGCCCCTAAAAATAAGAATTTCTCCTATTTCCTTGTGCAATTCCCAAAAGAATTGTTATGCTTGCTTCTCAAGCTCTCTACACAAAAACCTATGTACAATGAATAAATAGATTCGTGCCTTCATTCAATCTAAATAGGAAATTCGAATTGCATGGCCTACTAGGGCTAAATTTAGTAGGTGCAACTAGTTAACTGAGAGTCAATTGAGTTAATAAAAGTCAAATTGAGAAAGTGTATGTTTTCATAGTTATTCAATTTTCCTTGTTTATTATTATAATATTATTATTTAACGACTAGTTCTAAATATTTCTTCTATAATGAATACACAATGCTCGTTTGTGATCACTCAAATTCTTAGTCCCTGATGATGGGTGGAGAGTCCCCAAAACATTTCTTACTAGGACAGGATATAAAATCCTCTACATAGCTTCATTTGAAAAGTTCTCCCAAAATTCAAACTACTCAACTAAACTCAATAACTCAAGCCTATCTCTATTCTAGAACTAGAGATCAGTTAAGTGACACACACTAGAGTTTAACTCCACTAGATAGCTAAATTTTGATTATCAACTAGTACACAACTCAACAAAAGCCATCTGACTCGAATTAACTGACAATAAACTAGCGACAAACCACACCACACATGTTAACCGAAAACTAACTCAAGTATCTATGAGACTGAATTTGAATTAGCATATTTGAATAAGGCACAAGTCAAATAAGCCATTCCTTGCTACAATTTCAACATAACTAATGAAAAATAAAGAATAATATTGATTATGTCAACTCAATTAAACTTTTCAACAAAAATAACATATATACAATAATAATATTAATAACAAAAGAAAATTAAGTGTGTACAAAATTCAATAAAACAAAAAGAGTATAAGGTTGTGTTGAGGGTGTTGGATACCACCAACATATAGGGGGTATCCATGATGTGAAGTCCCAATTATACCTCACACTGTTTGGAGGAACCCCATATAGAGTATCGACCCGACCACCACAACTCAAGGTTTTCTTTGGCTACAATGAATAACATAATAGATTACACATATATCCTATGAAATCTGCAAGTGAGTTGACATTGTGAAACACCAATTGTAATGTGAAAAAGGAGCCCTTCATGAAGTAATAGTACCAACCTAGTACCAACCTAGGAGAGACACATGAGAGCAATAAAGATTTGTTAGTTATCTAGCGAAATAGTTCACATAGACACAACGATCATTCAAGTAAATACAACACCCATTCAACAAGATGAGCACCAAAGCCACTGAAATAGTTCAATTTCTTTAGTACATATGAATGTTAACATATACTGTAAACATCCCAAGAATAGTCCTAAAACATTCATGATATACACATGAAAATGTCTTGCCTTGATGAGCTTCAATTATTAGGTGAAAGATCCAAGTACACATTTACAGTAGTGAGCCACTAGCTCCAGTAGTGAAACATTAAGTCACTTCTTGTTTCTCCATGGAATGATCTTCGCCCCCATGTCAAGCTAAAGAATCCAAAGCTAACTCTCCAAAGCCTAAGCCTCCAAAAGCCTTTTGCTTGAGTTATGAGGTTTCCTTTATAACAAGAGGAATAACCCTTCATATCCCCATGACTTTTGAACTACCCTTGAGACTCCTGAACTTCTAATGTGACCTTTGGACTTCTATATGACTCTTTTGTCCACATGTGACTTTTCACATTCCACATGTGACCCTTGGACTTCCACACATTACATTTTTTTACTTTTCCTTTTGATAATACATCATTACATTAAAAAAATGAGGTGGCAAGACACATGAACAAACATGAAACTAAGATCATCCTAGTACAAGCCATGGATTGGCATTGATGACATGGAACTTCATGACGATGTGGCAATGCCAAGATGCTTTCTTTGTTTCCATGTCTTGCATTCTTGATGATAGATTTGATCAGTACTTCATATTCATGAAATATCCACTTTATTCTTCATCTTCACCCTCCAAAGGGTGAAATATCTATGTCAAGACCTTTTGAGTTATCATGCAATGTCTCCACTATGTCATGGTCCAAGACTTGCTTCATGTCTTCATGATGGTTCTTCTATGTGCCTCTTCTCTGCAAGTGCTTCTTTGTGTTTTATCCTTGACATTTTCCTTGAGCATATCATCTTGTCATGTTGAGATGGGACACCTGCCAATGAAGATTACTCATGACAAGGCAAGATCAGTTTGAAAATGCATCCATTCTATCCCTACTTCGCTCACGAAAGAAGCTGCTTATGATAGGTCTGTGAAAGGACAGAGAAGGAATGGCTTGATGAGGAGGGCACAATTGAACCCAACAATGGCTTAGGAAAGCACCATTGTTCACTAAAATTGTGCCATGTGCTATGAGGAGGGGCTATTCAAGGTCCAACATAGTGGGCAAGTACAAGAGGCAACGTGATGAGCTAGCTGGCTAAAAATACACCATGCGATAGGATCAAATGAGAAGGAGACAATGGGAGTGTAGTCGAGCTTCACATTAATTGAGGGAGGCCCTGACTGTGGACTAAAAGTGTGCCATGCACTTAGAAGGTAGGATGAGACTCAGTCTTGGGTCCAGTGAGGGAGCTCAGTGGACAAGGGTGATATCTTATTGACTAAAAATACACCATGTGCTATACTGAGAGGTAGGCATAAAGGAAGGCACAATTTTCTTCAATAGTGATCAAAAGGAAGCTCCATTGTCCACTAATATTGTTCCATGCGCTAAGAGACAGAGACTTGAACAAGTGTTCAACATAGAGGGGAAGTTAGTGAACAAGGGTTTAAGGCTTGTTGATTGACATTGCATTGTGCACTCTGGAAGGGATGAAGGGTCCTTGCTTTCCAAAAAAGTGCTTAGAGGGGCCTTGTTTTCTAGAAGAGTGCTTAAAGGGGCCTTGTTTTCCCAAAGTTCACTCAACTGGTCCTTGGTTTCCCGAAGTGTGCTTAGATGGTCTTTGTTTCCCCGAAGTGCGCTAAGAGGGTCCTTGTTTTCCCGAAGTGTGCTAAGAGGGTCCTTGTTTTCCCGAGTGTGCTAAGAGGGTCCTTGTTTTCCAGAAGTGCGCTTTGAAAGGGATATCCTTTTGTTGGGTGCAATTTTCTTCAACAATGGTTGACTATTCAATAAAGAAGCACCCTGCGCCCAAGAGGGCTCACTTGAAGAGGAGATTGCATAGCTAGCTAAGGCAAGTAACAAAAAGGAAGTCACTTTACCCTGGGAAAGGGAAGAGACCTTGTATGGCATAACTGACTTTTATAGAGGGCCACTAGAAATGCTTCATGTGTTATACAAGGTAGAATTTCTCAAAACTCTGTGTGGTGAGTTAGTGCAAGCAAGAAGGATTAGGTGACAATACTTTAAAGACTCTTAATGTGTAGTTATAGAAAGTGGTCTTAAGAAAGTATCAGTGCACAAGTGTATGAGGAAGAGATATCATAAATGAGGTTCATGAATAATTTGTTCTCATCACTTGTTGAAGGATTGAAGCTTTCATAACTAGCACTGGGCAGTAGGACCAAGAAGACATCCAAGATGGCTAAGTGTGGGATTAATATAGTAAAAGAGGGAAATGCATTTGAACGAGAATCAAACATGGATCACACACATGAAAGCCATCAATACAAGTGAAGGGAATGCACAAGACTCATGAACAATAATCACACCTTGAAACGATAACAAAGCAAGACTTATTTCTAAGTGTGATAATTAAAATGACACATTATGACACTTAGAATACAAGTTGCAACAAAAGTGCAACTGCGACCAAGAAGTGCACTAATATGTAGGAATGTGTCTAGCACATATTCTAATGATATATAAGACCATCTAATGTAGAAGAGGGACCTAGGACTACGTCTAATGATGCGCAAAGGTGTGACACATACATGAGTGAAAATGATTAGAAGCGACACCAACAACTGTAAGAAAACGTGAAAACGACACTTGCAAAAGCTAAAGAAATTGAAAGTGACACATGCTATAGTGAATATAACATGAAAACACCATTTTTTAAAGTGAAAACAAGGAAAAGTGGCAATCGCGGATATTAAAGCGACAATTTTGAAAAAAAGGTGTGCAAAAGCGACAGTTGGGAAAACTCACCGAAATAGAAGTACAATTGAAACCAAAGTGAGGGTGACTGTCAATGGAAGGTGCACACTAACTGTCAACCTAGGTTGAACATTACACATGCACTGTCTTGATGGATTGCACTATGCCTATTCAAGCTTTCATAAAATAAGTGTGCTTATGAATTCATCAAGGACTGAGCATGTGTGAGCAAGTGACTTTGACAATTACAAACTTGGAAGAAGACTTAAACTCTTAGCATAATATCAATCAACAATGAAGTGACCATGGAATGACAGATCGTAAGATCCTTAGTAGGCTCCAAAATTCAAGTGTAGGTAAAATTTTGGAGGGTGTTGATCGCAATGTCAACATGTTGGTTTAACAAAGGAGTATCAATGTCAAAAAATTCAATCACAATTCAATTAAGGTATGTTTGTTGTTCATAAATTCTTAAACTCTATAATTTATAACCTATAATAATGAAATATGACTATAATAATGAAATAAAATTATTTGTCTGTAAATTCTACCTCCCTTCACATTGGGACAACAAATTCACACAACTATAAAACTTACCAACACCCCATCTCTCATTCTATTTTGCTTTGATTGCTCACCAGGGATTACATATAAAATATTTGATTAGGTTTTGTATGTAATGCAAATAATCATTTAAGATTATTTTCCAAAACATGAAACTAATTAAACACGAGTCAACTCTTATTATGTATAAAATGTTCCATGAATTTGGAATACTTACAAAACTAAAATTCCAATTCTTATTACGTGTAAAATGTTGCATGAAATTGGAATACTTAATTCAATAAAACAAAAAGAGTATAAGTTTGGTTTAAGGAAGGAGTATCAATATCCAAAAGTTTAATAAAGTATTGTTTGTTCTTCAAAAATTCTTAAACTATATAAATTGTAACCTATAATAATCAAGTAAGATTATTCGTTTGTAAATTTTGCCTCCTTTCAGAATGGGACAACAAACTCACCCCACTATAAAACTTAGCAACACCATATTCCTCATTCCACTTTGCTTTGATCCCTCACCAAACATTACAAAAAAATATTTGATTAGGTTTTGTATGCAATGTAAAAAATCTAATAAGATTATTTGCCAAAATGTGAATGTCATGTCCCCAATTAAATTTTTTGACAAGGAAATTCCCAATTTTGCAAATTTGGCGATTAAATATATATATATATAATATATATATAATACAGCTCATCGCTCATAAAAAACCCGAGGTCAATGCAAACTGGTGGCAGAATATATGGAATCTATTTGCTTCCCCTCGTTCAAAGCTGTTCAATTGGTGCATTCTGCGAAATAAGATTCCCACAGGTGATCACCTTATGAAAAGAGCCCAGCACGGACCCACGTGGTGCGTCCTATGTAAAGAGGACTCCGAATCCACAGAACATATATTCTTGAAATGTCGCTCGACTATGAACCTGTGGACAAACCTCAAGCCATACATAAATTACGCGGGAGAATGGGTGGGTACCGATCTCATTAACGCATGGACAAAATGGGAAAAGAAAAACAGAGGAACAAAATCAATCAACCTCCCCATCATCGCAAATTGGGCTATTTGGAAAGCCAGGAACAGCTTGATTTTCGAAAACAAGCCTATACACTGGCCTTTACTCGAGGCTAGCATCGTTGCTGCCATGAGGGAACTCCCTGATCCACCCCCCCATCTACTCGGCAGCCTACCCCGCCTCCTCCCATCGACCCGAGTATGCCTTGGGCATTCTTCGATGGCGCAGCAAACCTGCAAAGCTGTGGAGGTGGCATCATCCTTCATTTATCAGAAAATCATCATTTCCGCATCAAGGCCGGTTTGGGAGCTGGTACCAACAACTTCGCAGAACTCATCACCCTCCGCCATTTACTACACTTTGCCTTGAGACACCAGTGCACTAGCATCAATATATTTGGGGATTCACAGATCATCATAAATTGGATAAATGGCACAGCTACTTGTCACATGCATTCACTCAGTACTATTTTACATGAAGCTCTTGCACTCAAATCTGCATTTAACAATATTACTATCTCTCACATCTACAGGGAACACAACAAGGGGGCCGATAAATTATCCAAGGAGGCAGCGCTGATGGACAAAGGCATTTGGGAGATTACAGAGGCTAAAGATCAACAGGAACAAAAATTTTTCCACCGTCCGTATATAGACCCGAGATATCCCACCTCGGGTCAACAGATAACACAATAGGAACAACATTTCATGACAGCAGTACATATATAGACATTTCTTCTGAAATTTTCGGCAAATATTTTGTAATGTATAAACGGGCTACTGTAACAGAACAGTCAGCATACCCTGCGTGGTAATGCAACAACAGCAAAAACTGTTATATTTTGTAATTCTGATACTCTCATGTAAATCTTTGAGCATATTAATGAAATAATTAAGGATTTTTCCAGAGGTATATATATATATATATATATATATATATATATATATATATATATATATATATATATATATATATATATATATATATATATATATATATATATAAAATTAGGATAAATAAGTTGTGGATATATTAAATAAATTTTGGAGAAAATGTAATGGATGGGACTTAGGAAAAGAAGAAAAATTGAAGTGAAGGTAAGTTGTGGAGATTACCAAGAATGGAAATCGAACCATAGGAAGAATCAAACCATGGTATCAAATCATAGTGTGTGTTATCACCAGGCTAGACAAGTTGGGTTGTGACAACCTCCAAACAAGCATAGCTATTTCAAACCAAGTTTTAACTGAAAGCTAGCCCTTCGAGTATGAGAGGGATATCTCAAAATACCAATAAGATTTTCAATCTAAAAATCAAAATTTGAGAAGGCTAACTCTGTACTTTTCATGTGATTTTGCAGGTGAAAGAGAGTGATGACAACCACCATTGGGCATGGAGTCAATTAAAGAAAATCAATTACAAACAACATTGTTTTCATGGAAGCTGAGGCAATTTTGGCTTTAAAATGGTGCGAAATAAAACTTTTACAGCAAAACACAACAAATGAAGGAAGTTGGAGCATGTAACATGAATTCCAAGTAATCAAATTGTTATGAAACTGATAACAACATACAAAACATGGAGAAAAATATATGAGCCAAAACATAATCTCAAGTGAAAAAGACATTCTGTTGCAAATGCATATTAACTGAAGAAAAAAGTTTACAAAGATGGTCCTCTCAAATCATCCCTCCACCCCTTCAAAGTGAAAAAGTTACACATATATAGAGTGAGGTCTCCATTACAATAATTTGCCACCTGGGCTAGACTTTGATGCACAACTAAGAGACCTAATTTTAATTGAATTACAAAACATGGAGCCTTTATAGGGATATTTCTATTTTAACAGAATATGAATATGAATAGGTGTCTCCTATCATTTATGAGCTCAACAAATTATGTTAGTGACCCTCATCGAATGCAAACAACTACTGATGTGCTGGAGTGCTGAGCTTTTGCCACTTGGATGCTAACCTGTTTGACCTGCTGACCTGTCTTCCTGAAAAATAGGAATTCGTTGGCTGATGACATGGACACTCCTATGACCTGTAGTCTATCTAATTCCTTGCTATTTGATGCCCAATCAAAACTAATCAAAATTTATAATTCAGAAAAAATAGAGTTGCACAGTTCCGTAGCAAACTTTGGTAGTAATTTTCAAAAAAGACCTTTTGCTAGCTATTTGACCTTTCTGACAATGTTGAAGTCTTCATTGATGTTTATTAGCTAAACACATGCCATTTACACTCCCTTAGTTGAGGTTTAAACTTGCTTTTTCCTCCATGAAAAGCTACAACAATTTCGTAGCAAATATTCACCTTCAATATGGGGAGTTGCTATGAAACTGTCAACTTTCTGAGATTTTGCCTTTTCATGATTTCTTCCACCTCCCTGTCATTTCTAATAACCTGTACAAGCCTGTATACTACTAAAATTATTGGTTAAACATAGCATAGGAAAAAATTAAGGATGTTACCATTTTCAAGGGGTGGCATCTATTTCAGCAAAAACCTTGAGACCTTTCTTTAAAAGCTTAGCTTTGATCATTTCAATTTGAGTCTCTAAGGCTTTGACTTGTCCCCGCAATCTTTTCTTGTTTGCTTGCAACCAACTGTTCCTTTTGTACATATGCTTCAACATTCTGTGCAAAGGTAGATTCCTCTTTAGCATCTTTCTGGTGTCATCCACTGCCTCTTCAGATTCTTCTGCAACGTTATCATAGAAGTCTATCTGTTTTGACATCTCCCTTTGCAACTTCTAAAACTCTAGTTTAGAATTTATCACTTCTTGTGTAGCCTCTCTCAATAGTTCCTATAGAACTTCTATCTGGATTTTTTCCTTGCACAGGCTCTTTCCTTTGTCTTCTCTTTGCTGGTTCCACTTTTTCAAAGGGCTCTTCTGGCATCTTTTCTGTTTGTTGTGTTGATCTTGTTATAGGCTTTCTTGGTCTAGAGATAAAACCTTGTTCCTCCTGTGAAATCAAGTATCTTGGCCCTCTTGCTCTTTTTTGAGTTTCTGTTTTTGTTACTTGCAAAGGCTACAAAACTGGACCCTCTTCAATTTCAATGGCTTCCAGAATATCAACTAATTTACCTTTCCCTTTACTCTGTTTTCTGGTTAGCCTTTTCTTAGTGCTTGTCAAAGTTTCTGTTAAAGGTTCAATTTCTGGTTGCTTCTCTTCCCTAGGAGTTGTTGACTGAGATTTTGGAGTTTTCTAGAAGGGGTGGCAACATCTAGCTCATAACCACTTAAGAACAAGAAGGTGAGCCAATCTCTGTTTAGTTTATTTAGTTCTTCTACAACAAGAAATTTGATGAGGTCATGATGGAAAAGAGAAGTATTACTAGCATTAGGTTTAGCCTGGAATTTGTCATCCATCTTTCCCAAACTCCTATAAAGATAAAAAGGAATGTCCAGAGGTTGTTTACCTGTGAAATGTAAGAGTAATCTGAAGTGATATTGGTAAACCATATTGAACCTGCCTTCACATGTAAAATATTTCTGGATGACCATTAGAAACTTGGAAAAATTCTCTTTGAGGCAAACCCTAGAAATGTCAATGGTCATGTCAATTCCTTTGTATTCATCCTTGAGAAAATCATCACAATTGAGTTGCTTGAACTTATGAACCTTGAACCACATCTCACCAGACCCAGGAATCTCTGTAGCACGGGCAATTGTATAAGGGGATACTGCAAAATGCACCAAACCAACCTTCATTTCTGTTCCTGTGAAATTTATGGCAAAATCGCTAGCGATCTGCCCATGGAAACCCTGCAACTTCTTGCAAAAAACGCAGGCATCCCATGCTGGCAAAGGATTGAACAAAAACAAGGTCTTCCTCCAACAACTTCATGTCCGTGGGTTCATAGCATGCCACAAAGCCTCCTTTGTACTATTTCTTCTATGTTATGACTGCAACACGTGGAAATCTCCTTCTTACCGCTTGCAATTTCTCCTATGACAGCTAGACCTACCTATGACAACAAGACCAACTCGAAATGGAAATGAAATTTATGGTGAATGAGGCTTGGCGATGTGTACCATTGAGGGATATTGAACAAAAGGTAAATCCTGACACATACTCATGATCCATAAAGTCTCTAACCCGTGTTTAAGAAAACATTAACCATTGCTAACATCAACAGACTTTCGTAGTGGGATAAGTGGTAGAAGTGACAGATTTGCTACGAAATCTAACAAAAGTAGCTAAATCCTAATCATGATCAAATGAGCAACACAAATGAACATTTGGGTTTTAGCTGCTATTATGGAACCCACTTGGACTCATTTTGACTCTATACATTAACATAGGTGACCAAATTGACATTTTATACGTCTATTTTATTTTCAGAGAATAAATTAAAAAAAAACTTAACTAATTTGACAAACTTACTCCAAACTATCTAAAAGTTATCAAAGATAATAATGTGAAAGAAATCGAACCATGGTATGAGGAAGAGAAAACAACAATAAAAGGAGGGCTAGAGCCTCATTTTGATCATTCTAGTTTTGACATTTCATTTCAGAGTTGGAAGGTTTACTTGAGTTGTTGAGCCAAGTCAACCAATGTTATTTAGCACATGGATGTCCAAGCGGAAAATCTCAACTCTCTTTTAGTGAACCTAGAGTGTCACTCTAAGAGAGAAATTTGGAGCTGATTGGATACTTCTTTTCCAGAATTTTGTGAGTCATTTCATCTCTCCATAAGGTGGGGCGATTTTTTAGGACATAGTAGCAAAAATAGATTTGCTTAGAGGAGGACATTGTCGTGGAGATTTGCCTCAAGAATTTGCAGGAATTTTGCTTGGAGGAGGACAAATTTCCTTGTAGAGTTTCAGAGCCCGAGATTATCGCATTTGTGTGGGCTGAATTATTCTTCCTTAGGGCCTACACAGGGGTTTTATTGGGAAAGTTTTGCTGAAGCAGTTGTTGTAGCTTTGTGTTGGGAAATAGCTGGAATTCTCACTCTACCATTTCAACGATATTTCTCAGTGGTTTCCAGCGATTTTGGTGGAGGATTTGGGTTGTTGCAGCTGTGGATTTTCCGGTGGGACGTAGAGTTGAGTAGTGGGTGATTGCACTTGATTTTTGGGTAATTATAGGAGGTTGAAATTTGACCAAAATATTTATGGGTTTTGTTGGTCTGGGTGTGAGGAGCCTATAGCTAATTTTATACATTTTTCCAGGCAATATTTAAGTCAGAATCGTAGATTCTTGTAGTAGGGTGTATTGCTCGTTAGATGGGTAGTTTGCATCAAATTGTGGGTTCAATTTTGGCTTGGAGTTAGGCCAAATATTTTCAGGGTTTTTCTGGGTTATAGGAGAGGAGTCCTCGACTGCAATTTCAGATCGATCCAAGCATTATTGAGGTCAGAATTTTCGTTTCCTTCCAACATTAGTTAACAAAATTTCTGGCCAGTGCGCATATTTTGTGGGAGCCATTTCTAGCAATTGGATTAGTGAGACCCGACTTGGGGTTTGCCTAGTTTGCATAGTAGAGTCGGGTTCTATTATTCCTCACCGTTTATATACTCAGATTTTTGCATTAATAAAATGACTCAGTGATTTGGCTTAATTTCTTGTGTATTTTGTTGTGCATGTTTGGAATTTGTTTGTTATTCCTGCTTCCTTGTACATTTCCCTGTTATATGTGGTAAATTTCAATTTGGAACATTACAGTGGTATCAAAGCTGAGTTGCAAATTGTATTTTACAGTTTTGTCATTAAATTGACGGTTGAATTTGTGCAAATTGTTATTTAAATTAACGACATAATTTTCAAAAGTAATTTTTAGCGAAAAATATATTTGGGACATTATAGTGAAACTAATTAAATACAGGTCAACTCTTATTATGTTGTTGCATGAAATTGGAATAATTACAAAATTAAAATGTTGCCTAAAAAATTACTTTTGTGTGGGTGTGAAATAAATCTTATCAAATAAAAAATAATTAATATTTCACCTATATAAATTAAGTAAATTGATATCATAGTTAAAAATGTTTTGTGTGAGTTAAATTTTCTCAAGTGAAAAATAATAAGAATTTCTGGTATATAAACCAACATAGATCCATCCTAACTCCGGATCTACCAAGAGTCGAAAGAGATCAAATCTCTAAAGACAAGCCTCTTTTTGAGTGAAAAATTTAAGGAAATGTTTGCACATCGAGAGATTTGATTCCTTTTGGTGCTTGGTAGATCTTGAGTTAAGATGAATCTATACTATTTGTATCTCACCTAAGGGGTTCAACCATGGATAAATACAAAGTTGGCCAAATGTCCAACAACATTCACAACAAGGTTAATTACATATATGATGTTGATGGTGTGTTTTAATGTCTTTTAAATCAACTTAGTTCATAGACTTTGAAAATAAAAAGTGAACAAATAAAAATTTAAAAAATGTTAAAAAATAGATTATTGCAGTGATAGGCACTCTCCACCCCAATATAGAAGATATGTTGTAACGTCCTATTATGTAAACATTTTTTTTTTTGAACTAGAACGTTTAATGTATTATGGATCAACGGTTAGGCCTTGGCCTAATCAACCGAAATTACAAGGATTTCCAGATCTATATGTCTTTCTGCTCTCGACAACCCTTTAAGGTTTTGGAACTTAATGGTGCATCACATCGGCACTTTAAAAAGACAAAGTGATGCCATTTAACACAAAATGGAGCGAAAAGCAATCCCCGAGCAATCGCATCGGAGGAAAGCTGTAAGCGGTATCAGATCGTTGACCTGGGCTTTTTGCGATGCGAAGGGTCCCCAAGAGATAAGGTCCCTTTATACTTGAACCTTTTAACATTGCATATATATTAATCTCCCATATATATTTTCCGTCATGGGACAGTCCCGGTTCGAAACTCAAGATATCACCTTTATCGACATCGGGGATCGGCTCCGCGTCAGGTCTTTTTGCAACCCTCCACCTCTGTGGCAAATATGCGATGTCGGACTTTAGATTTTTTTGGGCTCTTATGCATAAATTTTTGGGTCCGCACCCATCGACCCTTTGTAAAGCTCTTGGGAACCATTATGAAGAGATTTACTGAAAAGTGTTCCTTTCCACCGGATTTTTGCCTTGGCTCTTTTACCGAGGTTCTACCTTTATCGGCATCGGGGTTCGACATGTTCCTCGGTTCTCTTTGTAACACTCCACCACCTCTGCCGATATGCGATTTTAACTGGCAGACTTAAAAAAATTTGGGCTCTTGCGCATAACCATTTCGGGTCCGCACTCGTTGGTCCTTCATAAAGCTCTTGGCTCTGTCTAGCCCCGATCCCAATTGTTCGCCTTTTGTAATAAACTTCTGTCATTGGTATATTTTGATTTGATTCGGCGGTTCTCTCCCTTTTCGGACTTCATGTTTTATAGGCTCGGGCTCAATACCACATTGGGTCCGCACCCATCAGCCCATCACAAAAACTCTTGTCTCTGTCGATCTTCAAACTCCGATCTGCCGACCTGTGTGTTGGATATCCACCGTTGATCTGTTTTGGATAGATCCGATGATTCTCATGTGATTCAGGTTACTGCCGCACCCGTGGGTTTGTCGCCCAGTGAAGTGGTTTCCCTTCCATTCACCACTGCTACTTGTCCTCCTTTTGTTGGGTTCAGAGCCAAGCTCATAATACAATTTGCCACTACCAATGCTGCCCGAAAACCTGCTCTTTTCTAGAGACCCACCCCTCCACTGCTTTAGTTTCTGCACTCTTTCCCAAACAATGACTCTTGATCTGTTCCAATGATCGGTGCCAGAAGTTCTATTTGGTTAAGTTGTTGCTGGATCTGGCCCTTCGTTTGCTGAGATCCAACAGATGCTCGAGACATGTTTTGCTTGGCTCATTGCTGTTAAGTTATGGAATGGCAGTCCACTTGGGTTCATCTGCATTCTTTTTAGGAACCCTTAAGTCATATAACATCCCTAGTTGGCTTTGATGTTTGCTTATTTATTTGAGGTGCAGAGAATGTGAAAGAAAGAGGAAGAGGTGAAGAAACTCAGCAAGCCCCGCAGCCTCTGTAGAGCATTGTTGAGAGTCGGGTTGCTTAGATGCTCATATGAGTTTATTGTCTTTATCAAGAGCTCAGAATCTTCGAAGACCTGGAGGGCTTTGTGACCATGTTCCTGGGCAATCTAACAGCTTTTAAGAAGCCCTAGAATTTCGGCTTGGTTGTTGGCGCTCTTTCCTAGAACCCAATTGTATCTATCTATACGGGAGCCATCCTAGGAGTAGACCACACCACCGGCATCGGAGATCCTTGGGTTGCCTTTAGAGACACCATCGAAGAAAACGATTACCTTTCCCTGTTTCCTCCACTAGGATTGGAATTCTGCATCTTGTGTTCTGATGCGCTAAGTAGGATTGTATATGGGCTGCGCAGGAACTTCTTTATTGACTTGGGCTAGAAGGGTGCCCAGCTAGCTTCGCTCTTCGGTTATAAGAGTGTCTTCTAGCTTACTGGGGTAGTTCCCTAGAGCTTCTATCAGGGTCGCCTTTGCTTTGGCTACCACCGACACGGGAGAGGACAATACATTGTTGAAATTCCAATTATTTCGGGCTAGCCAGAGCTTCCAACAAATGAACTTGGGAATGGAGTGCCAGATCCGATTCCATAGAGAATTTGCTCTAAGGGCCCTAGGGTACTTGTCGGTCCAAGTGGAGAAGAGTTCCACTAATGTGCACTGAATGGGCGTAGGTGCATTTAGACCTTGAAGGGGGAGGGCCCATACCAATTGTGCAAAGGTGTAATTTACAAAGAGATGGTCTATGTTTTCTGAAGTCGATCTACAGAGAATGCACCAGTGTAACCCTATAATGCCTGTGTGGGCTAGATTTTCACCTGTCAGCACTTTTTGGTGAATAGGTAACCAAGTGAAGAAATTCACTTTGGGTATACCATAAGTGTCCCATGTGTGTTGCCAAATGGAGGGGTTGGGGACTTGATTTTGCGTGGGTTGCAAGGCTGCATAGCCAAGTGCAGAGGTGTAGACCCCTATCTTCCCCCATCTTCAGAGATCTGGTGCGCGGAGGCTGATTAGTGTTGAGCCCTTCAACTTGTCCAAGAGGAGGTGCTTTTGTTGAAGTAAATGTGCTGGAAGATTATGGAAGATCCAATCTTCCTAGTTCCCATGGCTGTCCCAGACAGAAAATGTCAGATAGATTGTGCAATCCTTGTTGAGAGAGCTAGCCACGGAGATCAGCTAACTTCACTGTGTGTCCAAGGGGGGGATTGCTCATGATTTTATCTTGCCACATCATGATATTTGCTCCATTTCCAGGCACCCTGTAAAGCTAATTTTGGAAGGTGGCAAGTCCTTTTCTGCAAAGATTCCAAAGCGGCATGCCTTTGGGAACTCTATTTGCATGGAGGTTTCTCAATGAGACTCCTTTAAGATATTTATTCCGGAGGAGTTGGCTGACTGGGTGGTGTTTATTGGAGTAGATTTGCCAAAGGATTTTGCCACCTAGAGCAATGTTTTCCATTCCAGGACCTCTAATCTGGAAACCATCTTCCAGCTTTGGCCTTTTCACTTTGTCCCAACTTACTAAGTGAAATTTCTTTTCATTTCCTTTGCCTCCATGCCATAGGAAGTTTCTGAGAAGCTGTGATATCTGATCCGTGATTGTCTTTGGCATTAGGAGGAAAGAGGCCTGATAGATAGGGAGAGAGGAAAGGATGGACTTTATGAGGATTAACTTACCTGCATAGTTAAGCCACTGCCCACCCAAAGTAGCGATCTTGCTTTTTATCTTGCTGATGGCTTCGTTCCACAGTGAGGCTCTATTTGCTCCCAGAGTTAATGGCAGTCCCAAGTATTGAATTTTGTCCAAGGAGGCATAGCCCGGGAATTCCAGGATTCTAGCGATTCGAAGTGTGGTTTGCTCCTCTGTGTTCCAGCTGTACACTGAACTTTTTCCTTTATTAATAAGCACTCTTGAAATGGTGCAGAAGCTCTGCAGGGTCCCATTGAATTCCTTTGCTATTCTAGTGGAAGGTCCTTCGAGGAGAAGAGAATCATCTACAAACAAGGCATGGTTGATTGGTTCTAGTCCAATCGTCAGTCGGATGCCGGGGAGAGTACCTTTGTTACTTTCCGCTTTCAATTTCCTACTCAGAGTGTCTGCCATTAGTATGTACAAAAAGGGAGATAGCGGGCATCCTTGCCTTATCCCTCTTGAAGCTTGGAAATATGAGGTAGGTCGGCTATTGACCAGCGGGGCAATCCATGGTTTATCGGTGCAAGCCTTGATCAGATTCACAAAAGCTAGGTTGAATCCGAAGGAAAGAAGAACTTTGTAGAGGAATGTAAGTTTTACCCACTTAAAGGTTTTGGTCATATCCAACTTGATTAACATCCCTTGCTCCTTCCTCTGATGACTGGAATGCATGAATTTTTGAACAAGTATCACATTATCTAAAATATGTCTTCCTACTACAAATCCTCCTTGATTAGGAGAAACAAGCTTAGATAACAGAGGTTTTATTCTATTTGCAAGCAATTTAGCAAGAATTTTGTATGAGACATTACATAGAGAAATGGGTCTAAATCTGTCAAAGGTAGCTAGATTCACTTCTTTAGGTATTAGGGCAAGAAAGGTGTATTTGGTACTGCCTCCCACTTTAGCCTTTTTCTGGAAGGCCTTTGCCATTCTTAGTAGGTCATATTTGATGATTATCCAGCAAGCTCTGTAAAAGTATGCCGAGAACCCATCTGGGCCTAGGGCTTTGTGAGGCTCCATATCCCAAATTACATTGCTGATTTCTTCCTCAGTGAAGGGCTTCATAAGATTTGTATTATTTTCCTCATTAACCATGGAAGGAATCTTGGAGAGAAAGTCGTTGGAAATCGCCTCATCTTCTGTTCCCTCCTTTGTGTATAATCGCTGAAAGTGAGTTTCAATAGCTTCTTTAACTTGGGCAAAACCTTTGGCAACTGTCCCATCTGCTGTAATGATTTATGAGGTATGATTCCGGGATAGTCTTGCTCTAAACTACCTGTGGAAGAAGGTTGTGTTTTGGTCCCCTGCTTTCACCCATAGGCTTTTGGACTTAAGCCTCCATAATTCTTCTTCTTTTCTGAAGCTGCTGAAAGTGGCCAGTTGGGCTACTTGTTCTTTCTCCAAATCCTGTGTGATTACATCTTTGTCCTCCATCTCCAATTATGTAAACATTTTGACTCATCAAATAAAAATAAAATAAATAAAATATAAATACCAACAAGATGGTGTAATGTTTTTTTTTGTAAGCTTGGTAGGACTCTCCAATTTTCATGTCCATTATACACTCCGCTACAGGGGAAGGGTAGTCCAAGATTTGAACCCAAGACTTCCGGTTTGGTGAGACTTCATTTCCATCGCCACTGCCACTTGAGCTACCCCATGTGGACTAGATGTTGTAATGTTATCTTATGTAATGTAAACATTTTGACTCACTGGAATATAAATAAAATAAAAATTAAAAAAATAAAAATATACATTTTGACTCCCCAAAAATAAAATAAATAATAAATATATATATAATTATAATATACATTTTGACTAAGCTAAAATAAAATAAAATTACATATATATTAGATCAATCTTAATTTAGGATTCTATTAAGTGTTCAAATTTTTAGAGGTGCAAACCATTCTTCAAGTTTTTACTATAAAAAAAGAAATTTGTATATTGAAAATTTTAATCCTTCTAGATGCTTGATAGATTCAAAATTAAAATAAAATCTACAATTGAGATATACTAATTTTATTATTTTTAATAAAAATAATTAACTAATCAACTTTAATAATAAACCTTACTAAAAACATTAAACACTAATTATAAATAATATTTAATTTTAAATATAAAATTAAAACTAAATATTATTAAAAAAAACATTATATAAAATAAATTAATTGTTATTGTAAAATAACACCTAAAATAATAACTATTTTTTCCAAATATAAAAATAAATTAATAACTCAAAATAAACCATATTTAAAAATGAAAATTATCCTCTTACAAACTAACCCCGATCAATCATTTTAAATACCATAATTTTCTCTGTAATCAATATTCCTACACTAATAAATTTTGTCGCCATCAAAGCAATTCCCATTACATTATGGTGCTAAAATGAGTAACTAATCAATTTGACTATAGATCACTACGACATTTTTTTAATTAACAAATCATTAGCTGTAGAACTAAACTAAACTAATTTGCTCCATGAAGATATTGGGAACCTCAAGCTGACTTTCCTTTCGGAACTGTGTTGAGTAAGATTTCGAATGGGTGTCTGACTTGTTCCTATCGCTGCTGTCTTTTCCTCTCCCCTTCCCTAGTTGAGACCTTCTCCAACATATGTTCCCACAAACGGCTCTACTCGTACATCTTCAATCTAATCGGCTGCCTGCTGCAGAGCTTTCTCTGCCATTCACAATTCAATCCCGTCGACGGCTCTACTCGTACATCTTCAATCTAACCAGCTGCCTGCTGCAGAGCTTTCTCTGCCATTCACAATTCAATCCCGTCGCCATAATTTAACCGCATCTTCTGTCTTTAATCAGAGGAAGCTCTATCTGCAAGCCATGTTCGGCAAAAGTTTCAAGTCTGCAAAATGGTGAGAAAAAATATGCCTGCTTTTTTCCCATCAATTCAGTATTGCGCTGCTTTGCTTTTTTTAGCTTTTACAGTGTCTTCACAGAGATGAATACACAATTGAATTTACATAATATTGTTACAGACGACTGAGCACTATGACCCCGATCAAATTTTCGATCAGCTGAGCATATATTGATTATATCGAGTCTCAATTGCAGTAATGGGTTTGATCTTGAATTTGTTTGAATGCTTTGTTACTTAATTTTAATGGGGAGTACTTGTTATTGTTGGGTCTGTCGGCAGCAAGACCACTCTGAGGCTCGCGATCTCGCGCGTGAAGTTGTTAAAGAACAAGTCGGATTTGCACATAAAGCACATGAGGAGGGATCTGGCTCAGCTTTTGCAATCCGGGCAGGAAGCAAGTGCCAGAATTCGGGTTAGTATGGTTCTGCTTTTAAATAGAGTTGCCTTGGTTTTGCTATTTAAGTTCAATTGCGTGTCAGCTAGAGATTTTGGGGAAGGTCAAGTGGTTAAATCAAAGTACTTTCAGTAGGAACACCTGGTAAAACACCCCCAAGACATGTTGTTGAGCGAATGTGGTCATCATAGTTGACCACCGCATCTGGGTGCGGGCACAGCTTAACAGTCAAGGTCAAGTGCAAAGTCTGAGTGAGTTTGACATAACAGATACCCTTTTGTTGTTGCATCTAAGCCAAAGAAAGAGCCCACTTCTTTAACAAAGGCCATATGCCAATGAAAAAAACCTGTTAGCAGTTTTAATTAATTAGCCAGTGGCTGGTCCTTCAATGCCTGGATGTTGCACGTTTTCCCCTTCACCTGTAAATTGTGTCGTTCTTGAAATTTCTCAAAAATTTGCAGGTTCTTTAAAATTGATTCCAACCAATAGCAGATCTATATCACTTTTTTAGTTTTCGAAGGAAATCTTGTAGAGAAACCCAAAGGATGCTATTCCACCTTTGTGCATGGCATCCCTGGTAAGACAGTCAGCTTAGATTAGTGCAGCTAACCCAGCGGGATTTGAACTGGGCACCTGCTGGCATGGAACTAGCTAAATGCTCAACAACTTTGGTGATAACCAATTGAGCTGAACTCTTGTGCCAACAGATCTCTGTCAGTTGTATGCAACCATTTTATAATTTTGTACTGCTTGGTAGATTATTGAGACCTAGGTATAGAACCTTACTGGGTTGGCCATCAAATGGGTGAGGACTAGGCATACAATTGTACTGGTTTGGCCATTAAAGGGGTGAACAGAACCTCTTTGAAAACACTACTGTAGGATAAGAAAAGGAATCATATTTTCTTACCCTGTCAACACCCTTAAAAGCCTATACAAGTTATCCACGATCAACCTTTGATTTATTAAACATTCTCAACTTCCTTTCTGTTGGATTTCTGCTACACAATGCCCATGGGCGAGGCAGAACACAAGAGAGTAGTTTATCTCAAGAAATTTGCACAATAACATGGATGCACGGCACAAAATTTGTCTCAAATTTGACTGTCGAGATAAGAAAAACTCTTTCGCCAAAAATAGATCAACCCAAAGTAAACAAGTTGCATCCGTCCCACTCATCTTATCTCATCTCGATCCTATTCTAAAATGAGAATTATATGCTCTCACACTTGCCTTAATGATCATTTTATTTTCCTTTAAGCCAAGCACATCTCTAAACCTCTATAACTTATGATGCCTTCGTGAAGATGTTTGCAGGCTATTTTTTATTCTGCAATATAGGTCTTCCACTTCTTTGTTTACCTCTCGCTCTCTGATAATGTGGTGATGGATCTGATATGCTTGGTTATGGCATGGAAGATTTAATTCTTCATAACTCGAGTTACATTACGAGTTATGATAGAGGGGTGTGTCTTGAGTTTTTTGAAGGTTTGTATCACCCAAAACCTACTTGAGCTGTATGTTTCTCTTGTTGAATCAGCTGCTACTTTGTGCCTAGCTTTTATGGAAGACAATATAATAATTGGTTGTTTCTTACTAATCCATGAAATGTCTCCCGTTTCCATACTAAATGAGGAACCCGTGGTAAGTTTCCTTACATCTAGGTAACCTACCCGATCTGAATTTGTATGCCCAACCAACTTGAAGTCACTGGTCTGTACATAGTCAAGTCTATAATGTACTGTATTTCACATACCTTAAAATCCTTCTCCTGCTTTCCAGTGAACATCTTTGGGACATGCGATTAACTGCAAAAGAATCCCAATTGTGTCAGTGTGACTAAATCCGGTCTAATTATAATAAAGCAGGTCATACTTCTTATCGGTTGTCTATACACCTTTGCATCATCCATTGCTTTAAAGTTTAAACCTTAATGCTCTCATAACTTCATTCATGTTTATATTGGAGATGCCATTGACTTAGAATTAGCCATGTTAAACCTTTTTAGCATCTTCTAGATGTACTCCCTTTGTGATATAAAGGTACCTGTCGCCCATCTTCCATGCTTTTACTCTTAAATAATAATGAAGTAGGCTCAAATTCGTCATTTCAAAGGCTGCATGCATTTCCCCCTTCAGTTCCTCAATCATATATGTATTTCTACCTGTAATGATGAGCTCATCAATCACCATCACATTATCATTATCATTATCATCTTTGATATTTATTTATAGATTTATATCATAGTTTGCAAGTTTTGATTATGAATACAATTTGGTACGGGAAAATACAAGATAGAAAAACTTAATAGTATTAAAATATGAAAGTATACATTTTGTAGAAACAGAAAAATCACATATCTTACACTGATATAGTAGGGTTATATTAATATACAGTGTAGTGATGTAGTCTATTGTTTCAAGTTTAAACTTTCTGCCAGTATTCATAGCAGAATTGCATAAGCAAATGTTAATGAACTAAAATGATCATTCAAATGTTCTCCAAGTATTCGTAGGAGAATGAAAGCTACAAGCAGGATGTAGCAGCGTGCTACTGCTCACTATATCCACTATTAAAATTTGGTTGCAAGATAGAATCTAGATAGAACTTAGAAGGACCTGAATTTATTACATTTAGAGTCTGGACTCTGAAGGTGAGATGCAGTGAAAAATGAGAACACAAAATTGCACTGTCATGGCCCAGAAACAATGCAACTCAGAAACATGTTACACAGCCAGTATTATCTCCCAAAAAGTCACTTGTATTGAAGAATTTAAGCAACAGAATGCCCTCCTCTCCACCCCCCAAACAAAATTACTTGTGTTGGAGAATACAAGCTTCAAAATGTGCAATCAATCAATCAAAACTAATTCAATTCCTTGAAATGATGATTAACCAATTAACCAGATATCTATAGGTTTTTAAATGAAAAAATTTGGTTTTTTTTATTATCATTTTTTTGAGATTTTTGTGTGGTGTTTCGGGTCTATTTTGAAATTAATTAGATCATTTATATTGGCTTATTGGTCAGCTGAACCATATGTGATTGTCATGTCATGGTTTTATCACGATTTCTGCAGTAAAATGACATTTTTTTTGGCAGGCAAAAAATTGGCAATTTTTACCCGCGATAAAATTGTTGATTTTTTATAGGATCTTCTAAACTTATAATTACTTCTTATGATTTCTTTAGTTACTCTTATTTTGCATTCGTATTTATCATAAAGCAATTACACAAAAGATCTCAGCAATAGAAACTAAATGGCAATAGGATTATAAAGAGATAGCCAAACAGTAACACAAACATTTACCCTGCGAAAACTCACATGGGGGGAAACCCATCAACCTTTTCCTTAGAGAAATTGTCCAGTTCAAGAAGAGACACACCTAGATCTTCTAGTCAATAACAAGGTCAAACTGACCAGTAAAGTAGACTTGGTCAAACCTGGTCCAACTCCCTCCTAGTCAAGTCAAACATCTTCCCAAGAAACTTGGTCTGGTCTGCTCTGCTAGGGCTGAATTTCGGCCTCCTTCCGCAGCCAAGAATTTCAGTCCTGCAGCTCTTGTTATGCCTCAGAAGTTTGGTCCTTTCTATCACATGTGCAAGGTCACAGAAGGAAATCAGATCACACGTGTGAAGGCTAATGGAGAGAGAGAGAGAGAGCTCGGTCTTCTTCGGCTGTCCTTCTTCCTTGTCTCCTTCTCTAGATGAACAGAGAAATACTTGTTTGTGTGATGATCTGAATTTGCCCAAGAGGAGGAAGTCGTGTAGCATATATATAGTGATTCTAGAGGTCGAGTAGGTTCCTTACTTCACTGGGGCTGACTTGGCTTATTTGGAGCCAAAAATTCAATTTTCAAAAATTCAAATTTTCATTGTTAAAAGGGACATAAAGCACATGCTTTAAAATTTCTCTTTTGACAATAGCATGAAGAAGATGCTTTATATTTATCATTACAAATACATCAATGGCTAAAATATTAATTACGAAGACCGACCATAGCTACAAAAATTCAACAAAAATCACCACATGGTAAAAATTGTAACCATGCTACTTTATTGCGATCTTGGTAACTATGGTATTACATATCCACCGATTCTGCACTGCATGAATTTAGATACAGAAAGGATCAATATGGCTGAATGTTGCTAGTATGATTTAGATTTGGTGGTCTTCTTTGAAATCCAGTTGCTCTATGTGTTTATCTTTCTATGTGTAGTGATGGTACATACCAAGCTCTATAAGTCTATTTAAGCTTGTACACTGCCTTCTTCAACTTACGCACTAGATGCTCTTTCCTCTTTTGCATGAAGCCTCTGGTTTGTTGCATGTACACTTCCTCTTCTAAATCACCATTTCAAAATGCACCTTTGACATCCATTTATTAAAACTCAATTTCAACCAATTGTTTTATTTGCCTTTAGTCATCTTCACAAGTTCGCAATTTCCATTTCTTTGTATGGATTCTGGAATTCTATTCATTCTGCATTGCTTTGTCTTTTCTTTCCAATGATGCATAAACTGCATTGGATATTTCAGTGGACAGTTTGTCACAACAAATATTAATATTACTGCTACAAATACAATGAGACTATACTCTACTACAGAGTGATTTACTTACGTATGATGTTTTAACAATATTAAGAAGACAACAGAGACATGTTTTAACAATATTAAAAACACATCATCTCTGTTGTTAAAATTAACTGAGAAATAAGAATAGTTTACAAAACTATAATGGTAAAAACACATCATATAACATAAAAAATGCATGATTTACCTTGGAGGAACATGTGGGGAAAAAAATCCAACTAGAAATAAAGGATTTTGCCTTGCTTTTATTATTCTCAAAGTTTACAAAGCCATTGGACATAGTGCCCTGATACGGACTGTTACATGGTCGCCTTATTCCTTTGCTTTTCTCTATTATGTATTTCCTTTGCAGTTGCTTGACTATGGAACAAAAAACTATAGCAATAGGAATGGAAACCCTTTCCGCCTTTATGACTGTTACCCACCAAAAAGTGGGTAACCCCTGGGAGAAAAAAAGTTCTCCTCTTTGGACAGCCAGCGAGCGAGCAGCCCTATATGATCAGCACATAACATTATGCAATTTTTCTCTACTTATTGCTCTGGTCAGATTTCTCTCACATCTGGGATGCCTTCTTAAAGGAAGGTGGATCATCCATCGATAGGTATTTCAACCTTTTTTGTAATCATGTGCTTTCATTTAATGTTATGGGCAATACTAGGATGAATCACAGTGCAAACTGGATGATTGACCAATCTCGACTATATTCTTGTTCCCTTCACATGGGAGGTTAGTATTTGACTCTAGTCTAGTGGGACCTCCTTTGAGGCCTTAGGGTTTTAGGAAGGGCACTACTAGGGAAGCATTGATTGATGTAGGATGTCCAAGATAATCCATACTTGCATCTTTCCATTTTTCCCTTTTATCCATCTCCATTCTTTGGGCCGGTGGTCATTGGTCATTGGGATTGGTACCCTTCATCCATATCCTTGAGTCTAGGCCCGAAAACTTGAGTGAATGTCCCCTATGGATTAATTACCTACGGGAGGACAAATTAGCCTATCCAACCCCTTAGACTATAGGCTTGATAAAGGGGGAAAACCCAATTATCCCATTTTTGGGTTGGCTGGGGCAAAAACCCCAAATTGGGGGTTGCACATGAACCCCTCACATTTGATTAAGGAAGAGAAGCCCCATGGGGAAATCTATAAATAAAGGAGAGTTGGAGTCATTTGATCATCATCGATTTGGATTGGATATCTTTGATTTTTCTTGAGCTGAGGCTATGAGGGTTTAAGACCCCTTCTTCTTGATTAGCTTCGGTGGAGGTGATCCCAACCTATCTAATCCTTTTTTCTAGTTTCGGTGGAGCTGATCCCACCCTACCTAGACACCCTTTTTTCTTGTTCTGGCAATAGGTTTCTTTGGAACAATTCTAGTATGATTTTGGCACATAAGGAAAAATCTATCTGAGGTCATTTATTAGGCCATTTACAGGACAATGAAGGATGTCTCAATTTGAAGGCTATTGACAAGTTTCTTTCTACACCGGTAGTGATGTCTCCTCTGTAATTCTTTGAGCTTTTGGTCACCAAAATCCTGGCTAAGGAAGGATCAAGTTTGAGTTTGGGTAGTCGCAGGGCCGAGAGCCTCAAGGTTAAGGGCCTCAGGTCCCAATTTTGATAGCGAGTTTATTAAATATTCAACCAATGAGGTCTTTTATTTGGATTGAAATTCAAAGGCAACTTAATTAATTTATAGCTAGTTGAAGACTGTTGTGAATTAGCTCTTTGGTTTGGTTTAAGTACTCTTAAATATCACTGTTTTAGTACTCTTGAATATTACTATTACAATTGAGAATTGCTATGGTTGTATGGGCTTGATATTTGGCCCTAATCATAGTCAATTGTGGAAGAATTTTATGACTGTTGATGCATTTTTATATCATTAAGAAAACCTGCTATTGTATTGGTAAATGAAGGTTTACTGTTCTCTTAATAAGTGTTGAAACCCTAGAAAAATTACCCTAGGACATTACACTTGGCCTTGGAGGTTAATGCAACTAAAAGAATGATAAAACTTAAAAGTGTAGAAAAACACAATGAAAGAAAAATGTAAAATGTAAAATGTAAAAGATGGATATGACATTATTTAGCGTGTGGGAAAAAGTGTAGCATGAGCTCTACCCCACCTCACTAGCCATCATCTAATTCCTCAAACATTTAATGCTTCATCTAAGGAAAGGAATTCTTGTAAGTCCCAACCCTTCAATGGAAAATATCAAAAGCAAGCTTGGGCTCCTAAGCTATGCACCTAGTAAAGACAAATCATAAAACGTAAAAAGCGCACCAAAGGAGTGGAAAAAACAAGCTGAGGAAGGGGATAAATCATGCCTCTACGATTGCTTCTCTCTTACATCTATTCGCTCAGAATGTTGGACCCCCATTAGCTGGTCACATGACTATGGGACCTATCGCGAAGTTTTTCCCACTCTACAACCATCATTATTGCACACACCTACAGATTGATGGGCTAACTTGGGACATGTCATTCCCCTTGGGGGATGGAAACACCTAATAGAGTTGTTGACCTAATCATCCCTAATATAAGTGATGTAACCTGTTTACATGTCCCATTCTAGTTGGACATTTGAAGGTGAGTTTCGTGTGAAGTATTCTTGTGCCCCTAATATTAGCTATGATCCACTATGATGCATTAACGGTTATTTCCCCTAATTATTGTTGATTTCACTTGATATTGAGAGGTTTTTGTTAGTTTGTGTTATCGTAACAGTAGAGACCCTTTGAGAGTTGGTCTTGATCCCCTTCAATAACACTTTAGAGGTCGTTATACCTCCCCTAACGAGAAATTTTGATCTTGAGGATGCAACCTAAGTCACCGGGTTCAGCGAATTTAATCCTTGGGATTTGAAATTCGCCAAGCCTCAAACAAATCCAAACAAATTCAATTTTATTCACTGAACAAAATGCCGAACACGAACTTTAATCGAACGCCGAACATGAACCTGAATTGAATGTCGAACTCGAACACAAAAAAATCAATGCGCCTGAAAATTTGTTTAAATTCGCTGAAAGTTTGATTTGTTCACGTTAGGTTTTTTTGGTAGGGCGTTAATAAAAAAAAAAATTAAAAAAATAACAGAGGTAAAAGAGGTTTGGCGCCCAGCTTCTAAATTCTATCTCACACACCCATCGGCTCTCGCCTGACGCCACGTACCCTTGCTCGACCATTGACTCTCACTACTCCTGCTCAGTGCTCACTCGTGACTCCAATTTCAACCCTCGGCTCTTGCTTCTCGACTCTCGGCGTCACAACAGACTATCAACATTTTCATTTTGACTCTCGAGCCTCCACTGGTCACAGACTCCCGACTCACAGGTAGTGCCCACACTTATCGCACACAAGCTATAGCCACAGGCCCATAGCTACAGTTTTAACCCAAAGGCATAGACACAGCCTACATAGCCACACTCATAGTGTTTCGTTCCACTTGATCCCTGATCCTGGCGTTGCATACCTATCAACAAGGTCCAATACCATTAAGGTTCAACTACAGGTGCTCCGCACAGCGAGGCAGTGACGAGTTAGCCAAAAGCCCAAAGGACCTAGACAGGTGATGAAAGTGAGCACCGAGGAGTCCAGGTTGTCAACTATCAAACAACATTTTTTATATTAGTTAATATATACAAATTAATAGTTAATATTTAGGTATTTTTTGAATATATTGTGTCTGGTCTCTCAGGCTTCAGCCTTAGTAGATCCAGACTGTTTAAATATATTTTATAAATTACATGTTCATTTTGCAAAAAAATTAAAATGTAAATTTAAAAAAAATAAACTGCAAAAATTTCAGGCTTCATTTCAACAATCAGAACCTTCAAATTTCAATGGCACCCCCAAAATCCACTACTGTAAGCATGGAATTTTATCAAAAGAGAAGGGAAAAGTTTTTTGTGTTAGTTGTGTGGACATCAATTCACTGGCTCTTTAACTAGAGTAGTGGATCACCTTCCCAATATTAGAGGAAATTTTAGCCTAACAGTGGCCTTCTAAGGAAAAATAATAAAATAATAGGAAAATAATAATATAATAGTTATGAATTTTGGAGGGAAAAGAAAAAAACTATTTTTCCATTGTATTTTTGGCTTATTTGCTTATAAGTTTACTCAAATTTCAAGTGTAGACACTCGTTGGATGCGGAATTCCGCATCCAACGAATATTCATTATGCATACTTTTGAGAAGACCCACATTGTTAAAAATTGAAGATACATTAAAAAAATGCATTAAACACATTTTTTTAATGTATCTTCAACTTTTATCAATGCATGTCTTCTCAAAAGTATACATTCAATTTTTATCAATGCGGGTTTTCTCAAAAGCTTGCATTCAATTTTTATCAATGCGGGTTTTCTCAAAAACAATGTTGCATTAATCGTTATTGAGATATTATCAGTGCGGGGAAAAATCGGGAAAAAATCGTAACATACAAAAATATTCATTTTTTTTCAAATTTTTTAATATCTAAAGCATCGACAACATAAAATAAATATATTGACACATAAATATGATAAAAGAACTAATATATAAGATGTTTAATATCATTTCTAGTGCTACATCACACATAATAGTGAATCATGTTCTGAATAGTAAGTCCTGACTCATGACTCCCAACTCAGCCTCAAAATATCAACAAAAAATATAATAATGTATCTTATGAGTCATATCATGAGTCATAATGTCATATACAATGAAATGAACCAAATAACTAAAGTCTAATACTATTGATTTCCTCTGCCCCGCTTGCGAGAAAATGCAATAGCTTTCCCTTTCCCTCTAGATGTAGATGCCGGTGGAGTTAGCAGTGGACTCTGCTGTGCTCTAGAAGTGGAAGAACTAGGAGCTATAGGAGGTAGACCACGTCCTCTACTGGTGGCAAGGGTAGCCCAGGTAGGTGGTGTCACCTCCTTGTCTTGTTGCTCCGCTGCCTCCTCCTCCTCCTCCCCCTCCACTACCTCCTGCACTAACCAATCATCAACAAACTCCAGGAGAGGCCTCTCGGCCTCAACCCTCCATGCAGCAGTGGTGTCAATCCCATCCAATGATATGGCCTCCATATCGGGTGTCCTCTCAAGTTGCCTCATCCACAATCAAAGATTGTAGTAGACGTAGATCATGTCATTAAGTCGCTGGGACTCCAACCTGTACAAAGATCATGAAATAATAATTATAAAAAAAAAATATTGTTTAATGAATTCAAAAAATTATTTGCAAATTTGCAATATTTTAAGTGTTAACCTGTTGCGCTTCTTGTTGTGTATTTTTTCAAATACACTCCAGTTGCTCTCACATCCAGAGGAGCTACATGTTTGGATTGAGGATTCGAATGGCAAGCTTTTGCAATACCCTGGCACCATACATTCTCCACCATGCATCTACAACAAAATTACAAATAAAATTTTAAATAAACATAAGAAAAAAAATGAATTTTGAAAGTTGAATCAAAGTATGAAGTTATGAACTTGAAGAGACAATGAAATTTGAAACAAACTCAAAAATACCTGGCATTTTAGTCATCCTATCAGTCACAGCCATGTCAAAGCCAAATGTGCCACCTGCTATCCTGTGTGTCTCAATTTCTTTGGAGATTTCTGTACTTTCTGCTGGAGATCGTACCATCCTCTAAACACAGGTTAAGAATCCATCCATGATCTCAGCATCAAATACGAACCCACATGGGTAAGAAAATGCGGGGTTCAGGTAGATCCTGCAGCATGCATGGGACAATGGAATGTGTTGTTCCATCGTTCATCAATCACTTTCCATAGGAGGAATTGTCTCTGAAAACCTTCATCTCCTTTATCATCATAGTAGGCCCGAATCGATTCTTTCGCCCTGTCCATGGCCTCATACAAATAGCCCATTGCGGGCTTCTCACCATCAACTAATCGAATAACCTTTACCAAAGTTTCAGTAACGGTGCACACCTCCTGCACTCCCGCCCAAAAGTCTTCCTGGTATGAAACTAGCCTACATATGGCCTCTCCCTCTGGTTTGCGGCTCATTGTCAAAGCATGCCACTCCTCTGAAAGAAACATTCTCTTCACATCCCACATAGAATTCAAGAGGAATTGAACAAATATGAAACTGGTGGCAAACCGTGTAATGGCGGAGCGCACCAACTCTTTGTTGTTGGTGAATTTTTTCATTAAGCTAAGCACAAATTTATGATTATATATAAATTTTGTAATGCTTTTTGATGATTCAACAATATCTTTGACAAAGGAAATTTTCCCTATGTCCTCCAACATCAAATCAATACAATGTGCAGCACAAGGTGTCCAAAATAAAGTAGGATGCGTCTCCATAAGCATCCTGCCAGCAACAACATAATTTGCAGCATTGTCCGTTATGACTTGGACAACATGTTCTGCATCCACCTCCAAAATAAACACATCCAGCAAATCACATAAAGTTTTTGCATCTTTGATATGTGCAGATGCATCAACATATTTCATAAACATAGTCCTCTTAGGACAACTAACCAAGAAGTTTATAAGGGTTCTCCCCTTTTGGTCAGTCCAACCATCTGACATCATAGTGCATCCTGTTTGTGCTCATGATTCCCTACACTCCAAAGGAGAAATTTGGCCAACAACTTGTCAGCTTGTTCTTTCTCAGTTTTTTAAGCATTGAAGTGATAGATGGCTGTGAACCAGACGTGGTTCTAGGAACAAAAGATGATGAGGCAGCTACCGGGTTGGTTGATGCTGAAGTAGAACCAATGCCACTTCCTTGTTCACCTGAGCCTAACACAGACTTTGTTAGTTGCTTCTTCATTTCTGCTTTGGCCTCTCTATTGTGCTCTAAATTTTCCAATAATCTCATGGCTTTTCGGATGATTTCAGGATTTGTATTTGTGCAAGACCCTACATCAAATCCAAAGATTTGTGCAAGGTGATACTTCAATCTGTAAACCCCCCCTAACATATGCTACCCACACAACTTGCAAGACAAGTTTATTCTATCAATCCCTCCATCAGGTTCACCAAATTCCCATAGAGGGTCTGATTTCCTTGGCATGTTTGACTTTGAACTTTGAACTTGAAGTTGAATGGTGATTCGGTGAACCTATGGCAAAATAAGGATTACAATTTATAAGTTACAAATTTACAAACTTACAATTTACATTGTACAAAAACTAAAAAATAATTACATACATCAGTAACATAACGAAACACATGGAATTTTTGACAATTTAAGAAATTTTAACAAACAAAATGAAAAATCAAATGACAAAAACCTTATCAAGATTCAAATAAATTCAAAAATATTTGATAACCCATTGAATTATTTTGATAAACAATTGGTTATCCAGATTCCAAACCCAACCAAAAACATAGAAAAAAACCAAAACAAAGTTAAAAAATACAAAATGTTGGGTGCCCATACTGGTTTGTTGGAGAAAATTCGTCTCCTTCTTAGCTCTCACTCCGTTTTTCTCCTCCAATCAGTAGATTCAGTTCCCAAACGACCAAGAGGTCACTCCAAAACCCCGTCGCTTTTGGCGTGCCGTTGTTTGTGCAAATGAATTTAAAAAAATCGTGATTTTTTGTTTTATAAACTCGCTGTTGTAATGGGCCACGATTTTTTGCCATCCAATCGCGATTTTTTGGAAAAAATCGCTGAAAAAAATGTTGTATTTATCGGGCGATAATATCGCCAGTTTTAAAAAACCGCGATTTTACGATAAAATCGCGAGTATTGCAACACTGCTCAAAAGTATGCATAATGGGTACTCGTTGGATGTGTAATTTAATTTTGCATCCAACGAGTGTCTACATTGACATTTGAGTAAACCTATAAGGAGATAAGACAGAAATACAATTAAAAAAGGTAGTTTTTTTATTTTCTCTCCAAAATATTTTCGTGTACCTCTTTTCAAATTTAAAGGACTTTGATTGGTTTACATATTATGTACGTGAAAATTTCGTGGGCACTTTTAAGCTAAACTTTTCTCTAATGTTAGCAATGGAAGTGGAGGTGGTGTTGAAGGTTGCACTAAGATCGTTGAGGAACAAAAAAGTGCAGCGGAGAAAGACTATTTCACTTCATAGATGGAAAAAGGAAAAAAGGGAGAATAAAAGGCAACAAATTGAAAGGGAGATTGCCCTGTCTTCCTCAAACGCCATTAATTCAATCTCAACCATGTGTGGATCAAGTTCTACTCCAACAAAAAAAGGTGGAACCAAAACTTTAAATCAATTTTGGAAACCTGTGGAGAGACAAGAAGTTGATGATGGTGTTGAAGAATTCTTTTATCCATGTGCAATTCCCTTTAATGTGGTCAGGAGTCCATATTTTAAAAATGTATAAAAAGGACCATTAATTTTGGGAAGGGCTATGTTTCTTCCGGATCTGAAGTTTTAAGGACCACTTTGCTAAAGAAAACATGACACAGAGTGATAGAAAAGTTGGTTCAGAACTTCAGATTAAAGAGTCTTGGAAGCATACAGGATGCACAATTTTTGAGTGATGGTTGGTCAGATTTGTGTCATCGCCCATTGATCAATGTGCTTGTTTATAGTCCTCGAGGGGTACTTTTCTTGAAGACAGTTAATGCAATGGATAAAGTGAAGACATCAGAATTTATTTTTGGAATTTTGGATGAAGCAATTTAAGAGGTTGGGGAGAAAAATGTGATCCATGTTATAATAGATAATGCATCAAATTGTGTTGGTGCAGGGGAGATGATTATGCAAAAGTATAAAAACATTTATTAGACTCCTTGTGCAGCTCACTGCTTAGATTTAATGTTGCATGATTTAACCAAATTTCCTTGGGTTAATGAGGCAATTTGAAGAGCCAAAACAATTGCAAACTTCATCGTTGACCATCGTCTCACTTTGAACATATATAGGAATAATGCATCTAAAGAGTTGTTGAGGCCTTGTGATACAAGGCTTGCCGCTTTTTATATTACTTTGAAAAGAGTTGTTGAGGAAAAAGCAAGCCTAAGAGTTGTGTTTTGCAATGCTGAGTGGGAGAGGTCTCCCCTTTCAAAAGAAACTAAGGGATGTTGAACAAATAGTGCTCAATAATGGCTTTTGGGAAAATGTTGTCATGGTTTTAAAAATATGTGGCCCAATTTGTTAATGTGTTCGGCATGGTTGATGGTGACAAACGTTTTATGGGTTTTGTTTATGAAAGCATGGATCGTTGCAAGGAGGCCATTGCAAGTGCTTTTAATAATGTGGAAGCTGATTACCAGGAGATATGGGAGGTAATTGATCAAAGATGGAAGATGATGCATAGTCCATCACATGCAACAACATGCTATTTTGACCCTAGATTGTTTGGGTTATCAAGATATAGGGATGAAGAAGTCATGAATGGACTTTACCAGGATTTTGAGAAGCTAAATCCAAATCCAACAATTGCAGCTTTGGTCAGATGTCAGTTGAGGTCATATAGGTTAGAAGAAGGGTTATTTGGAACACAATCAACGAAGTATGATAGGAACATAAGTGATCCAACAATATGGTGGGAATTTTATGGATCAGGGGCACCAGAATTGCAAAATTTTGTAATTCATATCTTAAGCCAGGGATCAAGTGCGTCAACTTGTGAAAGGAATTGGAGTTCCTTTGACCACATTCATTCCAGGAAAAGAAATAGATTTTTATTTGGAAGATTAGAAGATCTTGCTTATGTTCATAGTAACTTGCAGTTGGCTTTGAAGAATGTGGCTAAAGAGTCATTTAATTCCTCTACTCCATGGATCGATTCTGTTCCTAATGCATCAAGGGATGATAGTGACATTGACAGGGAATTGAGTGATGAATCGGATGCTCCTGCTTCTAGTGGATTCACTGCCTCTATTGCTCTTGATGATATATAAATTTTTAATATAACAAGTAGGCCACCGGAACATCAAGAATACAACTTGTGTTCCCGTTTTAGACTTCTAGTTTACTTTTTGCATGAACAATTTTCTAAAACTGCCAAGCTACTTTAAACTTTAAAGTTTATATATTTTGAATACTTTTTGATCATATTGTTTTTCAATATATGAAATCTAATATGGCCAATGGTTTTGTTGAATTTGATATGGGTGTCAGTGTCTATGATGAATTTCTAACTTTGTTTACTATGTATGGAAGTTGGTTCTTTATTGGCACTCACTTTCATGGTTTATATGTGGAATGATTTAAATGTTTTAGCAATAATCCTATGTGCTTGCAATGTGCATTATGGACTTTGAAAATTGACATGCCACAACCCACCTTTACATCCTTCCATGGCAACAAATTTGTTATATGAATTTATGTTTTATGAGAAATAAACATCTATTTGATTGATGCTCGATAGTTTGTAAGTAAAATTTCATAATTTTCAATGTGCTCTAGCAGCTAGCTCTCATAAATTTCAGCATGTACACTAGCTGTGATAAATTTCAGATTTTTTTGTTTGGATTCTCTAGCTGTCATAAATTTGATTGATGTTCTGCAAATTTCTCTAGTTGTCACAAATTTCATAATTCTTTTTGTGGAGTAGTTATTTAAATTTTTAAGGAAATTTTTCTAGCTGTCATAAATATTTAAAATTCTTTGAGATATGCCCATAGTACATACAATATAATCTATAAAGATGAATGTCACATTTATTTTGCGACCTGTTTAAAATTGAATCATATATATATATATATTTTCAAATTTCTATATGTCAAATTTTATGTCGAACTTTATCGGCAAAATTTTAGGTGCCGAACTTTATTCAAATTTCAAGGTCGTCAAACACGAACACGAACATGAACACGTACACGAACATGAACACGGTGACTTAGGATGCAACATTGGCTCTCCATAGATGAATGTTGGGCTATAAGATGTTTCCCACATGGTACTTGACTTTCATGAATACCCCTAGATGTTGAGATGTTGAGACACTGAGTTGGGCGTTGGATTTATTGATGATGTGTCTTGATGGACCTAGGATGCCTCCCAAGCTAGCCCTGCATAATTTCCTCAACAAATTGAGGACAAATAGGACTCATTAGCGTATCCATCCCCGTATGTTATAGTCCACCTAAAAAGAGGAAAACCCCAAAAAATACCCATTGTTGGGCAAGTTTTGGGGCAGCTGGGAGAAAAACCCAGACTTGGGGTTTTGAGTAAGATTTATCCAACCATTTATGAAGATGAAACCCCTTAAGGAAGCCTATAAATAAAGGAGGATTGGATTCATTTTGGGCATGAAGTGTGAACCAATTCATTTATTCTTGAGCGGTAGCTCTAAGGGTTTTAAGACCCTTTTCCCCTTTGCCTCTGGTCAATTTTGGTGGTGAAAGATTCCACCCTAGTTGACACCATTCTCTTTTCCTCTCTATTTTGGCGCATGACTACTTTTTGAAGGAGGAACGAAATTCTATTTGGATTGGGCTTGTTCTGGACACCAGAATGATCTTCTAAAAAAAATACCGAAGCCTCTATTTGACCTTTGATATGGTTTTGGCTTAGGAGTTTTGCTTGGAAGGCAACAAAATTCTCTACAACTCCTAGGCTCTAGCAGAAGAGCAATTCTGTAAAGGACATCGAAATTGTTTGTGGCATTAATTCTTGTTTTGGGCACAATAGTAACAATTAATAAGCATTGGGGATCTCTGTTTGTTTCGTAACGTCTAACGTCTATCTTTAGTAACCCTTTTTGTGGCCAATTTTGCTAATGGATAGTTTCTCTGCATTCGACTGAGGTAATCATCTCCCTAAGAACGTCCGCATACAGATCGAGATCACGTGGACCCCAATTTTCTGTAACGATTTCTCATTATTTGGCGTCCGAAGAAATTCTGTGGCAAATCGTGCATATCTTGAAGTGATCTATGACAGTTTGAGACCACTATGCTGATACAACAAAGGTTCTTACAGATCCGTGGTCATTATGTGTGGTGGTAAATATTCTGCGGAAAGTCCAGTAATGAATCAACGTCCGCATTATGATGCGAACATTCTAAAGGGAGTGAGATTTGGTGATCAAATTCCGTGGGCCCTGGTGGCCGTTCGAATAACCACAATTCAAAACTAGGATCTGTTGAGGAAGCGCGAAAATTGCACAACGAAGGCAAGAGTCATGGGTAGTACGTAGTGTAGAAGTAATTTTTTTATTTTTATTTTTATTTTTAATTTTTTTTATTCAGTACTTTATTGGTAGGGTTTTGTGACAGGAAATTCAATTAGAACATTGTCCACAACGTCAATCTAGTTGAAGCTGGACTGGAATATTGAATCATTAAGTTACTGTGGATTGTTGAATTATAGTCTTTTGATGTATGGATAGTGGATTGCTATTAAATAAAATTGCATTGTGCTGTTATTTGGGTTATTTAAATATTTTTTTGGAGCAAATCCTAATAAATCCTAGGGCAAAAATACCCTCATTTCATTACAGTGGTACTAGAGTAACGTTACAGTAAGGAAGAATAAGGGTAAGGAGGGTAAGGAGGAACAGGGAGATCCAGACACCAAGGATCTCTTTTATGTACTAATACATGGATAGACATAAATCTCATATTTAATAGTACAGGGGCAACAACAAGGACAATAGATAATGCACACCTTGGCCTAGGGTCAACAACAACTTGCTCAATTGATGACTCATCTTATAGGTAATGAAAATGTCGCTTGCAATAACAAAACTAACATGGAAGGGAGTGGAAATCATAACCCTGGTCCTCCTAATACCAGGGAAACCAACATAAGGAGTCACTGACCGTTACTTCCTATATTCACGAATAATCAAGCCACGACAAACCAAGAAGTTGTTGAATCAAACAAACTGTTGGATGGTTATTTTTGGGAATATGCAGTGTTAGAAGAAAACATGCGCGCTGCTATGACCTTCAATGAATACAATAATTTTAGATTTAGAAACAGACCCAGGGGACATCCTAATTTTGATCTAATACGCAAGGTGAGTAAACTTTCCTTTCCCTCCTTTGATGGATCATCTAAATGTACAACAAGAGCTTGGGTGCAAAAATTGGACACCTACTTCAGGCCCAACCCTATGCTAGAAGTAGATGCGATCCAATTTGCCTCATTGCATCTAGAAGGGGAAGCGCATGAATCGTGGTATCATGGTTTAGTAACATTGGGGCATGCCGACATTACTTCCTATGAAGATTTTACACAAAGGCTAATAGAAAGATTTGATCGAAAGAACCCAGACATCCACTTCAAAGAATTGGCATTTCTCAAGCAGATGGACTCCAATGAAGAATTCATTTCAGAATTTGAACATACCGCTTTCATGATAACATATATATCTATAAAGAAAGATTAGTCATGCTTTTTACGGAAGCTTTATTTGAACCTCTACAAGGCTGGGTAAAAGCATTCAACCCCACGACCCTATGATATGGGGAATGCAATAATCAAATCTAAAGCCCCTCCCCAACCTTTCTTTCTTCCAAAAGATAAGGAGAGGAAGGCCCCTCAACGTCTTTGGCCCAAAAGGGACAGGTTATATGAGGAGATTCGAAGTGAACTAAGGAGAAAAAAACTATGTTTTACTTGCAGGGAACCATGGGAACCTGGACATCGTTGTTTAGGAAAGAGGAAGATTCACTACATTGAAGTGCTCTTTGATGATGAAGAAGAATAAGAGGCCACTCCAAGTACCGAAAAAGAGTTACTGCAGAAGGTAGCAAAAGAAGAAGAAAAACCTAGTAGCCCTAGGGAAGAACCACTAGAAGAAGCGAACATTGAAGAAAGGGCCAGTGGAGAAAAGAAGTCTCGCCCCCAGGTCAAGATTGCAACCCTTTTTGGTACACCCAAGTTTTACACCTTCAAGGTTAAGTAAGTTGTCAAGGGACAATGCATCACAACACTAATTGATGGAGGAGCGACACACAATTTCATTCATGCAACACTAGTGGCCAAGAGAGGACTTCCCACCGGCTTGGATGTAACAGTTGCAAATGGATACAACTTGGATTGCACCCGAATGATCCCAGGTTTGAGCGTAACTCTCGGTAACTATACTTTTACTAGTGATTTCTATGTAATAGATCTTGCATATCTCAATATGGTATTAGGGGTTCAATTGCTATATTCATTGGGCAAGCACACAATAGACTACCAAGCACTAGAGATGGAATTTAAAGCACCAAATGGCAATAGGGTAGTCTTGAAAGGTATGGAAAACGACGGGCCATAAGTTGTTTCAGCCAGAAGAATGGAAGCTATCTTTAGGCACAACAATGTCGCATATGCAACAAACTGCAGAATCATGTGCCAAAAATTACCTAGCAGCGATAAACCATAGTACAACATAGATATTCAACAAATAATTGACCACCATGCTTCAGTGTTTGGTGATATTCCTCTAGGATTGCCTCGTAAGAGAGGATTCAAGCACACTATAACACTGGAAGAGGAAGCTAAGCCTGTGATCACCACGCCTTACTGACACCCGAAGTAATTCAAGGATGAAATAGAAAAGACCATGTAGTTGCTGTAAGAAATGGGCCACATCAGACCTAGCTTGAGTCCATGGTGTTTCGTAGAGGACAGGTTTTGATATAACTTAGGGGATTTAGTGTTGAGCATGCTAGACCTATTAGAGTTTGGAGTGGGAGGCTATATAGGTTTATGTTTGAGCCTATTAGAGCTTTGGTGGCACAAATCAACAACAGTGAGTTGTGTGAGATTCGGCACAAGAGTATGACCCACTTGCACCATGGACCTTTCAGGATGTTGAGGGATACGGTTACAGGTTTACTTGATTTCAACACAAAGCATCATGATGTGTGAGGGGGTGTGCTTTGGGAAAGTACACAAGACCTTTCTCGAGTAGTGACAGTAGAGCTGCAGGTATCCTTGACTTGGTACACTTTGATGTTTGTGGTCTTATGTCTCATGTATCCCTGATCAAATGTGTGTACTATCTGACCTTCATTGGTGACCACTCCAGGAAGACCTGGATTTTCTTTTTGAAGTACTAGGAGGAGGTCTTCAAGAGGTTCCAAGAGTTTAAGGCTCTTGTGGAGAACTAGACAGGGAGGAAGATCAAGGTGTTGAGATCAGATAATGGGGGTGAGTATACCTCCATGGAGATGGAGTTCTGTAGGAGTGCGTGCATAAAGAGGGAGTACATAGTGCCTTATAACCCTCTACAAAATGGGTTGCAGAGAGGAAGAACAGTACTATAGTGGGTGCAGCTAGAGCTATGTTGCATGACCAGAGAATACCTTTCTTCTTGTGGGTCGAAGTGTGTAACATTGTAGTGTATTTGCAGAATAGGAGCCCACATAGAGTTTTGGGGAGCAAGACTCTTAAGGAAGTGTTTATCGACAAGAAGCTGGAGGTTGGGCACATTAGGATCTTTGGGAGCCTTACATATTCGCACGTCCCTGAGGAGAAGAGGACAAAGTTGGAACCCACTGCAAAGAAGGGTATTCTTATGGGATATAGTGAGACCAACAGGGCCTATCTCATATATATTCCTGCACAGTGGAAAGTTGTCTAGAGGCGGGATGTGAGATTTGAGGAGGAGAGGACCTTGAGGAGGTCTCTAGAGGTTGATCAGGTAGAGAAGTAGGCTCCTCAACAAGGGCCCACACCACAAGTTTCAAGATCTTCAAGTGTTACACCAGGATCAGGAGGATCACCTTCTTAAGAGGTGATAGGTTCGCAGACTCCAGTATCACCGTGATCCAAAATGGATCTTGTATCAAATCTCTAAGTCTAAGTCTTCATATATATTAACTATTGGAAAACATTATTGCAGAAGAAAAACACTAAGAATGGCGGAAAACAGAGCTAAGCGAAGGTTTTAAATGCCGCTACATAGGAGCCGTCGGATCGGGCCGATCAACAGTCCAAATCAAATTAGTGATATCGCATTGGCGGAGGTCAGCAGGGCATATCGGCACTAACCCTGAGTGAGTTGCGACTGCGATCTAGCAATGTAACGTGGACCATCGGATTAGCGCACAGATCAATGACAGAGACCACGTATATCGCATCGCAATAATGCCAAAGGGGAGGACTTAACATAGGCGGAAGGCTTTTAGCGGAACTGGAGGAGTTATGAAATAAAACAACGAAGGATTTGAGTTCCGTGGTAAGCGGTATTTCGGGCGGGCTTCAAGCAGTAAGCAATACTAGAGAGGCTCTGCCCGATTCCATACACTGGTCGACACGTAGCACGCCGCAGGAGAGAGAAAACCGCTTTTTCAGGCGGGTAATCTCTGTGCAAGTGGGCCACCCGAAATGGCCGTCAGCTGTTGGATTAGCGATCATGGATCAGATGGTGAAGAAGGCACGAGCTAGTTGGATGATTGGGTTGGATGTGAACCGTCGGATTGAAGGTAGATCAAGGTATGGAATACAAAGGGATTATGACCCATAGCCAATGCGACTTGCGATCGCGATCAAGGTGGACCCGAGAGGATTATAGATACGACACTATAAAATTTGAAATCTGATATGCAGCGTTTTGTCGAGTTTTCTGTGTTTTGATGTATTTCCGTTATAAAATCACAATACAAAGGAGTTCTTGCGCCTTAAGCATTTTGTCTTAACAAGACGTGTCCAATGCCGAAGGGAAGGTGAACGAATAGAAGAGGAAGACAAAGAGCCCGAAGAGGGAAGGCGAACAGACAGGGCCAATAGGCTTAAAATCCATCCAATGGCATAACAAAACAGGGACAAGTGAAAGTCAGTGGAAGACAGTCAGTCAGATCGAGGCAGATTGAATAGAGGAACAGGATAGAGGGAGAGTCTGTGCACTCTTTTAGACTCGAGGTTTTTGAGCATATCCCTCTTTGATGTCACTATTGGTTGAGACTTTGTTTTTGAGCTCGCTCTAGTAATAATCTGTTCTTGAAGACTTAATATAGAGGTCAACACTGAAAGCTGGACCAGGAGACATAGCCAGGAAGTCTGGTGAACTCTTTGATTATTTTGGCTGTGTTGATGTGTGTGTTTATTATGTTTTATAACTATTCATTGTCTATATTATTCGTAATCTTTTCGATTCATTGCACTAAATAATATAAGCATTCCTGCACATGAGTCTGTAATACCTTTTCTTCTTGATTTAGTATTCATTTCGGATCAAGTGGTATCAGAGCATTTGGCTTTGGTTTTATTAAGGTTAGACAAGCTTGTGCTGGATTTTGAATGCTAACTAGATTAAAGCTCAGACTAGGAGAAGGAGAACTTGTTGAGACTAATCCAGAGATTGGAAGAGTATATTCTCAGAGGAGAATGGTAGAAGAAGCTCCATTGGGATTAGAATCTCAGTTTATAGAGAGTTTTAAGACACTCCAAACCATGGTGGAAGAAATGTATCTGGAATTTAAGAAGGGTCGAGGTGGAAGCACTTCAACACCTAAACCAGACAAAGGAGCAAAGGAACCTTTTCTAGTTGCCCCTCCACAAGGCAAAGGAAAAGGAGGAATGACTCCTCCACCATCATCATCATCATCATCATCATCTAGCTCTTCTAAGAAGAAGAAGAAAACTTCCTTAATTAAATTAGATGTGAAGTTTGATTTGCCAATTTATGATGGAGAACTCAATGCAGAAAAGCTAGATAATTGGATAAGACAAATTGATGTATATTGCAGGGTACATAACGTTGATTCAGAAAGGAAGAAGATTCAACTGGCTAGCCTTCGACTTGGAAGAACTGCACTAGTATGGTGGGAAGGCAAGACACAAGCTGATATGCAAAAACATGGTAAAATCATTTCTACCTGGAATGAATTTGTTTCTGCTATCAAAAATTAATTCTATCCTTTAGCTTACACGCAGCAGGCAATGATGAGTTGGCAATCTCTTTGGCAATTGAAGGGTCAAAGTGTACAAAGTTATACTCAGGAATTCAGAAAGAGAGCTTTAACTCTAAGTATATCATTAGACTCACCTGAGACTTTATTGAGGTATATAGGTGGTCTTCGTAGCTATTTAAAGCATACTATTCTCATGTTTAATCTCACTAGCTTAGATGATGTATCAGTTCAAGCCACACATCTAGAAGTTAGAGGTAAGAATGTAAACCCAGAGGTTGGGGGATCATCTAAATATTCTATAAGCAAGAGTAAGGAAAAGAAGAAACTGAAATGGAAGGAGAGGAAAACAAACAGTGTAAAGAAGGATAAACCTTCATGCACTCATTGCAAGAAAGGACACGATGAGGCACACTGCTGGTTTTTGCATCCAGAACTGAAACCTAAAAATTTTGGTGGAAAGGAGAAAAAGAATGTTGTTGCTATTTAGAAGGACTTGGGATCAGATTCAAGCGATGAAACAACAGTTACAGCCACAAGTATTAAAGGTAAAGATTCTGAAGCATCCGCAAGTAATTCTGTACAATCTGTTGATAATGAAAATAATGAGAGGGAAAGAAATGAACTTTTTCGTATTAGAGTAATTTCCAAACATAATAAGATTGATACTTTATTTGATAGTGGATCACAAGTAAATTTGATTTCTGAAACAATTGTAAAGAAGTTGGGATTACAAACAAAACCTCATGAGAAACCATATCCATTAGGTTGGGTGTGTGATAAAACAAAGCTACAAGTAACGAGACAATGTAAACTCAGGTTTGTTATTGGATCAACATTTGTAGATGAGGTTGAGTTAGATATAGTTCCATTGGATATATGTGGTATTGTCTTGGGAAGTCCATACTTGTATGATAGAAAAGCTATTTTCTATAGAGCTGAGAATAAGTATCAACTTACCAAAGATGGAATAGAATATATTGTAAGAGCTCATAAACTCAAAGATAACTATTCTCTCATAAATTTAGGACAGATGAAAAGAATTGTGAATTCAAGTAAGCAGTTTTTACTAATGGTTGTAAAGGCAAAGGATCCTGAAAAATCCAATGCATTTGAAGGCTGTGATTCTAGACAGAAAGCTGATTTAGTTAAAGTTGTTTTAGAGTATGATGTTCTATTTCAAGAACCAAAAGATCTACCACCCAAGCGGGAAATAGTACATGATATTTATTTGCAGCAAGATGCTTCATTACCTAACATTGGAATGTATAGGTTATCAGCTTTAGAGAATAGAGATAAAGAAGCAGGTAGAGGAGTTGCTCGATAAAGGGTTTATACGACCAAACACATCACCATGTGGATCCCCAATTGTGTTGGTAAGAAAGAAATATGGTTCGTGGAGAATGTGCATTGATTATAGAGCACTAAATAAAATAACAATCAAGAATCGTTATCCTCTTCCTCGTATTGATGATTTATTAGATCAATTCAAAGAAGTAGTTTACTTTTCTAAGTTAGACTTGGGAAGTGGTTATCATCAGGTCAGAGTTGCAGAACAGGACGCGTGGAAGACTGCTTTCAAGACAAAGCAAGGACTGTATGAATGGTTGGTTATGCCTTTTGGCTTAACTAATGCTCCTGCTACATTTATGAGAGTCATGAATGATGTACTCAGACCATTTATTGATGATTTTGTAATTGTTTATTTAGATGACATTCTTGTTTTTAGTAAGACATGGGAAGACCATGTAAAGCATATAAAGCAGACTCTAGATGTTTTAAAAAGAGAAAATCTTTATGTAAAACTGTCAAAATGTGAATTTGGCAGAACATCTTTAAATTATTTGCGTTATTTTGTAGGGGGTGGTGAATTGAAGATAGATCCCTCTAAGGTTGAAGTCATTATGAACTAGCCTAAATCCAAATCTGCTACAGAGGTTAGGAGTTTCCTAGGGGCAGCATAATACTGGAGAAAGTTTATTGCTAACTTCTCATTGATTGCAGCTCCATTACATGCTTTAACAGGATTGAAACAGGTGTTTAAGTGGGGAGGCAAACAACAGAAAGCCTTCGACACCTTAAAAGAAAAAATCAGTACAGCACCAGTACTAGCATTGCCAGATCTTCAACATCCATTTGAGATTGAAATAGATGCCAGTGACTTGCCATGGAAGCAGTGTTGATGCAACACGGAAAACCCATATGCTATTATTCCGAGACATTTACTTCTGTAGTAGTTAATTATCCTACATATGATCAAGAATTATGCATTAGTACAAAGTGTGAAAAAGTGGAAACATTACATAATGGGCAAAGAAACAATCATACATACAGATCATCAACCACTTCAATATTTGCACTCACAAACTAAATTGCAGCAATTAAGACATTATAGGTGGATGGGTTTTCTACATCAATTTCATCTTGTAATCATATATAAGAAGGGCATACACAAGAACGTTGCAGACATGTTATCAAGACCAATCATAAATGCATCTACTATACTTAAGCATAACTCAGTAATGCATGAAAGTTACATTGAACAATATGCTTAAGATTTAGATTTTAAAGATGTATATGCAACTTTAAGTCATGGCAAGCAAGTAGAAGAATTGGATTATTATGTAAAGGACCAACTCTTATATCATTTGGAAAAGTTATGCATTCCACAAACTAAAAGAGTTAACATAATTCGAGAAGCACATACTTCTCTCATACCAGGTCATTTTGGTGTAAGTAAAACAGTTGCACAATTGCAAAGATTCTGTTATTGGCTGAGAATGCATGAGACAGTTTCTAGATATATCAAAGGGTGTACTATGTGTGCTAAAAGCAAGCCCAATAATAGGAAATTAGGCTTGTACACTCCACTTCCAATTCTGTCTCATCCTTGGGAAAGTGTTTCCATAGATTTTGTTGGGGGATTGCCAAAATATAGGAGAGGTCATGATTATTTGTATGTTGTTGTGGGTAGGTTCAGTAAAATGTGTATTTTGATACCATGTAACAAGCAGGTTACAGCTGAACAAACAACAAAGTTGTTTTTTCAGAATGTATGGGTTCATTTTGGGTTACCTACTTCTATTGTATTTGATCGAGATTCTCAATTTGTTGGGAAGTTTTTGTCAAGTTTATGGGAGTTAATTGACACCAAGTTGAAGAAGAGCACAACATTTCATCCACAAATAGATGGTCAGACAGAAGTGGTCAACAGGACAGTGATCCAGTTGCTTAGAGGCTATTGCAGCAAGCATCCCAAGCTTTGGGATGAGCATTTGTGTTATATGCAACATGCTTACAACCGTGCTAAGCACTCTTCTACTCAGAGATCTCCTTTTGAGACTTTTTTTGGTTTTATACCAAAGCCTCCCTTGGATTTTGTCTTTGGTAAAGACATAGCAGTTGATGGACATAGTGATGTGGATAAAGCAACCAAGTTCATTGAACAAATCCAAGAAATTCACCAGGCAGTACAACAACAGCTGGAAAGAAGTGTTAAAATTGGCAACTAGGGCCAAACTCCATGAGGATCACCTTATTCATGGCTGACAATATTTTATCTAGATTCCTCTCGTCGAGAGGTGTAGGATTGATCTAAAGATCATCCGATTCCGATAAGTATTTATGGAGATATGAATTTATTTTGATTATGGACAAATTGTCAAAGTCAGCCAGCTACTTATGTAGGCTCAGAAGCCCAACAAACACATCTATTCATCATCAATATTTGCATATAAATACAAGATGTCTCCTCCTCATTTGGACACACACTTCTCATCCATCTCTCTCTCTCTTCTGCGCAGAAAAGAGTCTCTCTCTCTCTCTCTCTCTCTCTCTCTCTCTCCTGCGCAGATAGGTCTCTCTCTCACATGTGGGAAAGAAGGACACAATTTTCTAAGGGTTTACAAATTGCAGATTGGAACTTTGACTAGCGTTGACCAACATTCTCTCTCTCTTGACTGAGCAGTAGGTGAAGCTGACTTTCCTTGGAAATCCACAAATTTTGGCACAAGAATCGAGGTGATCTGACCTCCAGTTTGGAAGATATTGACTGCCCTAGTTTAGGGCTGATGCCGATGATACTGATGCCGCTACCGATGCCGATGATACTGATGCCGCTAATGCTGATGATACTGATGCTGCTGATGCTGATGAGACTGATGCCGCTGATGCTAATGATGCTGATGCCGCTGATGCTGATGATACTGATGCTGATGATGCTGATGCCGATGATGTTGATGCCACTGATGCTGATGCTGCTGATCTAGGGTTTGCTGTTGCTGATATAAATCAGATTTTTGTACTATTTCTCTCTGCTGAATTATTGAAGATAAAAGAAGATTTAATCAAAGGGTTTCCCCATATTGGGGTTTGTCCCTGGCTAGCCACCACATCTTGTGTCTCTTGTCTTGGCTTGTTTTCTATTGATCGTTTAATGTTCTATCTGC
>APFE030831832.1:128348-175005 GCA_000404065.3 Pinus taeda
CTCTCTTGTGGGACAGGATGATTCGCTCTCCTGTGGACAAGATGATTCGCTCTCTTGTGGGACAGGATGATTCACTCTCCTATGGACAAGATGATTAGTTCTCCTGTCGAGGCATCCTACCCATGCAGTTTGGGACTCATGGAAAGTACCTCTCATCTGATCAATGACTAGGGAAATGAGGATAGGGACCATAGTAGTACCGATGGACGCATCGTTGTATCACCTGTACTCCCTATGCTAGGATGACCTTCATTGATCTAGGATCAATGATATTGGTTTGGGACCAGTGAGAGTGGTACACACTCTAAGACTGACTTCAGGTTAGTGGAGGATGGTATGATACATCCTCGATCATTTCTTCTTCTTCATAGTTCGAGCAGAGCAGAACATAGCAGAGCATAGCAAGGCAGAGCAAAGCAGGGGTCAAGCTGTGCATTTGATGGATGAATAGTAGCGACGGTCAGACGAATTGCAGATGGAGTTCTCCCTAGTTGAGAGGGAGTGTTAAATTGGCAACTAGGGTCAAACTCCATGAAGATCACCTTATTCATCGCTGATAATATTTTATCTAGATTCCTCTCATCGAGAGGTGTAGGATTGATCTAAAGATCATCCGATTCCAATAAGTATTTATGGAGATATGAATTTATTTTGATTATGGACAAATTGTCAAAGTCGGCCAGCAACTTATGTAGGCTGAGAAGCCCAACAGACACATCTATTCATCATCAACATTTGCATATAAATACAAGATGTCTCCTTCTCATTTGGACACACACTTCTCATCTATCTCTCTCTCTCTTTTGCGCAGAAAAGAGTCTCTCTCTCTCTCTCTTGTGCAGATAGTTCTCTCTCTCTCACATGTGGGAAGGAAGGACGAAGTTTTCCAAGGGTTTACAAATTGTAGATTGGAACTTTGACCAGCGTTGACCAACATTCTCTCTCTCTTGACTGCACAGTAGGTGAAGCTGACTCTCCTTGGAAATCCGCAATTTTTGGCACAGGAATCAAGGTGATCTGACCTCCGGTTTGGAAGATATTCACTGCCCTAGTTTAGGGCTGATGCTGCTGATACTGATGTTGCTGATGTTGATGATGCCGATGCCGATGATACTACTACCGCTAATGTCGATGATACTAATGCCGCTAATGCCAATGATACTAATGCCGCTGATGCTGATGATGTTGATGTCATTGATGTCGATGATACTGATGCCGCTAATGTTGATGATGCTGATGCCGCTGATCTAGGGTTTGCTGCTGTTGATATAAATTAGATTTTTGTACTATTTCTCTCTGCTGAACTATGAAGATAAAAGAAGATTTGATCAAAGGGTTTCCCCATATTGGGGTTTGTACCTGGCTAGTCGCCACATCTTGTGTCTCTTGTCTTGGCTTGTTTTCTGTTGATCGTTTAATGTTCTATTTGCACTTTACTTATGTACATGTGATTGCTAATCTGTGGATAATAATAAGAAAGATAAGTAATTTCCTCTAAGCATAGAACATACCATAATTTAACAAGAAGTCAAGCCAAGTACAAGGCAAGACATGATAAGCATCGAGTTGAGCATAGCTTTCAAGTTGGTGATCAAGTTTGGCTGTACATTAGCCAAGACAGAATGCAAGGTGAAGGTAAGAAGCTAAAACCAATAAGGTATGGACCTTTCAAGATACTTGATAAAATTGGTGAAAATGCTTTTTGTCTTGATTTGCCAGCTTACATGTAGCTCTATTCAGTCGTTAATGCAGAAAACTTGAGATTGTATGAACCTTCATTGATTGAGGATCCTGAAGAGCAAAGTCAGTTGCCTTCCATTGAGGATTTGTTGCCTGAATATCTCAATGAGTTACAGGAGGACACAGTTCTGGACAGGAAGGTAAGAACTACGCATCAAGGGGCTGTTGAGTACCTGAGAGTAGAACTCAAAGGTTCAAAAACAAGCAGAGCTCGATGGATGGAGATTGGACAAGTGAGGGAACTGTATCCTCACTTGATCGATGCCTAAAACCAACTTTTGGTGGTCCAAAAGCTTTTTAGTGGGAAGGCGTGATCCAAAATGGATCTTGTATCAAACCTCTAAGTCTAAGTCTTCATATATATTAACTATCGGAAAACACTATCGCAGAAGAAAAACACTAAAAATGGTGGAAAACAGAGCTAAGCGGGGGTTTTAAATGCTGCTGCATAGGAGCCGTCGGATCGGGCCGATCAACGGTCCAGATCAAATCAGCGATATCGCATCAGCGGAGGTTAGCAGGGCATATCGGCACCAACCTTAAGTGAGTTGCGGCTGCAATCCAGCAATGTAATGTGGACCGTCGGATCAGCGCGCAGATCAACGGTGGAAACCACGTATATCGCATCGCAGTAATGCCAAAGGGGAGGACTTAACACAGGTGGAACTTTCAGCGGACCCGAAGGAGTTATGAAATAAAATAGCGAAGGATTTGAGTTTCGTGGTAAGCGGTATTTCGGGCGGGCTTTAGGCGGTAAACAGTATTGGAGAGGCTCCGCTTGATTCCATACACTAGTCGACTTGTAGCACGCCGCAGGAGAGAAAACCGCTTTTTCGGGCAGGTAATCTCCGTGCAAATGGGCCACCCGAAATGGCCGTCAACCATTGGATTAGCGATCACGAATCTGATGGTGAAGAAGGCATGAGTTGGTTGGATGATCGGGTTGGATGCGAACCGTCAGATTAAAGGCAGATCAACGGTATGGAATACAAAGGGATTATGACCCGTAGCCAATGCGACTTGTGATTGCAATCAAGGCGGACCCGACAGGATTATAGATACAACAATATAAAATTTGAAATCTGATATGCGGCATTTTGTCGGGTTTTCTGTGTTTTGATGTATTTCCATTATAAAATCAAAATACAAAGGAGTTGTTGTGCCTTAAGAATTTTGTCTTAACAAGACGTGTCCAATGCCGAAAGGAAGGTGAACAGACAAAAGAGGAAGATAGAGAGCCCGAAGAGGGAATGCGAATAGACAGGCCGATAGGCTTAAAAGCCATCCAATGGCATAATAAAACAGGGACAAGTGAAATTCAGTGGAAGACAGTCACAGAAAGACAGTCAGTCAGATCGAGGCAGATTGAATAGAGAAACAGGACAAAGGGAGAGTCTGTGCACTCTTTTAGACTCGAGGTTTTTGAGCAGATCCCTCTTTGATGTCACTGTTGGTTGAGACTCTGTTTTTGAGCTCACTCTTGTAATAATCTGTTCTTGAAGACTTAATATAGAGGTCGACACTGAAAGCTGGACTAGGAGACGTAGCCAGGAAGTCTAGTGAACTCCTTGATTATTTTGGCTATGTTGATGTGTGTGTTTATTATGTTTTATAACTGTTCATTGCTTATATTATTCGCAATATTTTCAATTCGTTGCACTAAATAATATAGGCATCCCTGCACATGAGTCTATAATATCCTTTCTTCTTGATTTAGTATCCATTTCGGATCACACCGAGTGCAGGATCTCAGAGTCCAGGATCACCTTTGAATATAGTAGAGCCTTCTTCATCAAGAAGAGAGGCTTCAGTTGAGGATTTTCCAATACTAGCATAGGAGGCTACTAGAGGGAAGAGGAAGCCAAGATGGCTCTGTGACACCTTGAAGGAAGCCCAGGAGGTAGTGGGGGAGAGTAGATCCCCAGAGAGGTTGGGTGGCTTTGTGGCAAATGTTGTGGAGACAGAGCCAGTTAGTTATGAGGAGGCAGCCAATTAGTAAATTTGGAGGGATGCCATGGTGGAGTATGCCTCCATCATGAAGTATGATTTCTAGGAGGTAGTGCCGAGACCTGAGGGGAAGTCGGTGGTGACTTTCAGGTGGCTCTACAAGTTCAAACATGTTGTAGATGACAGCGTGGAGAAGTTCAAAACTTGTTTTGTGGTGTGGGGTTCTCACAAGTATAGGGAGTTGACTATGAGGAGATCTTTGCACCAGTTGCTCGTTATACTTCCAATTAGAGCAATCATTTCTATAGCAACTGAGATGGGTTAGAGGATTCACCAGACGGATGTGAAGACGGCCTTTTGTAATGGAGTTATACAGGAAGAGGTGTACAGTGAGCAGCCACAGGGCTTTGAGGTGCATGGGAGGGAGTCTCATGTGTGCAGGCTTAAGAAAGCCTTGTATGGACTGAAGTAGGCGCCGAGGGCATGGTACGAGAGGATAGATACCTACTTGTAGCAGATGGGTTTCTAGAAGAGTGATACAGATCCAAACCTCTATTTCATTATGCTTGGTGACGATCCACTCATGATTTGTTTATTACAGGAGAGGAAAGACTCATCCAACACTGCAAGAGAGATCTTGCTTCAGAGTTTGATATGACCGATATGGGACTGATGCATTACTTTTTGGGGTTGGAGGTTTGGCAGGAGGATGGTCATATCTTCATTAGCTAGGGTAGGTATGCAGGTGATATTTTGAGGAGATTCCGTATGGAGGGTTGCAGGCTTATGGCTACTCCTATGATCACCAATTGGAAGAAGCTGCATGCTTCAGATTTCGAGTTGGTGAACCCACCTTGTATCGCCAACTGATTGATTCTTTGATGTATCTGATCAACACTAGACCGAATATCTGTTTCACAGTCAACACATTGAGTCAGTTTACGATGGAGCCCAGGAGAGTGCACATGGTGGTTGCGAAACATGTATTGAGGTACCTATAGGGCACAATGGACTATGGTCTGGACTATGTAAGGGGAGATGGAGTCAGATTGATTGGCTGCTTGGACCCAGATTGGGCTAGCAGTGCTAGTGACAAGAAGAGTACTTCTGGGTGTTGTTTCTCGTTGGGCTCAGCAATTGTGTCGTGGTTCAGCAGGAAATAGAGGTCAGTGGCATCGAGCAGTGCAGAGGCAGAGTATATGACAGCTAGTCAGGCAGCCTGCGAGGCACTTTGGCTTCACGATGCTATTTGGTTTATTTGGTTAGAGGCTGAGACCAACTACGATATATTGTGATAATTAGAGTTGTATCAACTTTCTGAGAATCCAGTATTTCATGGCCAGTCAAAGCATATTGAGATTAGATACCACTTCATCAGAGACTGGGTTCAGAGGGGAGCTGTGAAGCTTGAGTATATATCCACTGATGAACAGGTAGCATACATTCTCACCAAGTGATTGCCAAGGGGCAAGCATGTATTTTTCAGAGACGAGATGGGAGTGGTGAGAAACACCTTCCTCGGTAAGAGGGAGTGTTGAAAAAGGTACCAAGGAGGTGTTTCTTAGGCATTTATCCTTCTGGCCTAGGGAGACACATTAATGATCTTTTGTCTTAGTGACATTATGAGTTTTATTAATGTCAAGGAGCTAAAGTACTTTTTATGAGACTTGTACTATGTACTTTGAGTTATTAAAGTCACGTTTGTTTTAAAAGTCAATTTATGTGGAAAGTACTAAGTACACTTTATATTTTTAAAGTGACTTTTATATTCTAAAAGTGACTTTATGAGAGAAAAGTGACTATGGTACAAAATATTAAAAAGTACTAGGAGGCTCATTATTTGAGGGGGACCACATGAGGGAGGGGGTCAAGAGAGGGATTGATCTCCACCTTGATCTAATGAGTTGAAATTTAATCTCAGCCATTAGATCTATGGCTTAGGGTTCTCTGCACTAAAGGAAGACAAAAAGGGAGAAAAGGGAGGAGAAAGCTCATTATTCTCATGTGAGCCATTGAGAAGAGAGTAAGGAGAAAAAGGAGGAAGAGAGCTTTGGAAATTATACAACAGAGAACAAGGACCAATACCACAGTGTATCGAAGCTCTTAGAGGTCGAAGTTTGTGGAGGCAGTTATAGTCATTGGTTGCACACAAGTCGAGGGTTTTTCTTAGCCAAGTCTAGTTACATCTCAATGTGGGCCAGTGTTCTACCAGCTCGTATATTGCTCAGTTAGCCTACACTCATTTACTGTGGCTATCAACGAGATTCTCGTGTCAGTTCAGTGAGAGAATCATCGAGAGTCTCGGGTCTATTTTGAGAGGGAATCCGTGAGATTTCTCAATTTCTGTAGCTGTTCTGAGTGCATATTAGCTCACATCCTGAGAAACACCTTCCTCGGTAAGAGCGAGTGTTGAGAAAGGTACCAAGGAGGTGTTTCCTAGGCATTTATCCTTCTGGCCTAGGGAGACACATTAATGATCGTCTTAGTGACATTATGAGTTTTATTAATATCAAGGAACTAAAGTACTTTTTATGAGACTTGTACTATGTACTTTAAGTTATTAAAGCCACATTTGTTTAAAAGTCACTTTATGTGAAAAGTACTAAGTACACTTTATATTCTTAAAGTGACTTTTATATTCTAAAAGTGACTTTATGAGAGAAAAGTGACCATGGTACAAAATATTAAAAAGTACTAGGAGGCTCATTATTTGAGGGGGACCACATGAGGGAGTGGGTCAAGAGAGCGATTGATCTCCACCTTGATCTAATGAGTTGAAATTTAATTTCAGCCATTAGATTTAAGGCTTAGGGTTCTCTACACTAAAGGAAGACAAAAAGGGAGAAAAAGGAAGAGAGAGCTCATTATTCTCATGAGAGCCATTGAGAAGAGAGTAAGGAGAAAAAGGAGGAAGAGAGCTTTGGAAATTCTACAGCAGAGAACAAGGACCAATACCACAGTGGATCGAATCTCTTAGAGGCCGAGATTAAATCTACAAGAGAGGTCGAAGTTTGTGGAGGCAGTTACAGTCATTGGTTGCACACAAGTCAAGGGTTTTTCTTAGCCAAGTCCAGCTACATCTCAACGTCGGCCAGTGTTCTAGCGGCTCGCATATTGCTCTGTTAGCCTACACGCATTTACTGTGGCTATCAGCGAGATTCTCGTGTCAGTTCAGTGAGAGAATTAGTGAGAGTCTCGGGTCTATTTTGAGAGGGAATCCGTGAGATTTCTCAGTTTCTGTAGCTGTTCTGAGAGCATATAAGCTCACATCCTGGGAGATAACAACCAATAAAATCCTGTGTATATATGCTACAATACAAGCCTGACTATCAAGAGGGCTTAATTTCCTGTGCACAAGGAGCTACCAAGAGGGCGGAATTTTCATAGGAAGGAGAGCATACTGTGTGAAAAGATACTAGTCCATATCTCAGTAGAAAAAGGACCTCAAAGATACTCCTTCAGGGGAAGAGATAAGTTGAAATTTCTTGTTGTAAGAAATTTCTAAAGAAACAAATAAAATCCTCCTTGAAGACTGGTTTTCCCTTATGGGTTTTTCCAGGGTCATTAGACCAAAAACAAATGTGCAAATTTTATGTGTGTGCTTGTATTTCCTTATATCAGCTGAAAAGTGAAATGTGGTAGAGTATCTTTTTGTTTTAAGTCAAATGCAAATTTAATATGTATATCAGTCACATGTTTATGATGGGGTTTGAAGTCTTTGGACATTAAAGCTTGCAAAACTTGAAACTAGGTTGGGCTACAACAGAGCATAATTTTTTACACCGCCATTGTTGATTAACCATTGAAAGACCTTTTCTTTAGGTTGTTATATGACATCACATACCTGGTCATTGAAAATCTGCAAAACCCTAACTTATAACCGTCCTCTAACTGGTCTAGGAATAGAGTGCTTGAACTTTGGCATAGATTACGTAGGCCGTCTAGGCTTCACCAGTACTATATCCCAATTAGTAGACCTCATATCGCTCATCTTGAGACATTCTCATTGAATATCCTTTAGGTGAGTATTTAGAGAAGCCTCACATATGGTCGAACACCACTAAAGCGCAAGAGAAAGGTTGTTGAGGCGACAATGGCAACGAATATCTTGTTGCGCTAAGGTCTAGTTCTAACTAGTGAGGCTTTGCACTAGGCCTACTAGATTAACAAGTTATAAACACAAAAAGATTGAATTTATTACTAGATCTAATCCATGGATAGATACATGATTTTATTGGGTATATTTTACACTTGTATTTAGTCTATACTGGGCAGATCTAAACTTGTTTGCTAGTTGTATTTGCATAAGTTTGCAACAAAAACCAAAGGCTTCACGTTTCCAAATAGGTAAGTATGTTTCTGAAGTCTTATCTCATAACTCTACTACTTTATACATGTTGATCTTACATTTTAGAGTCAATTTTTTAAGTTTCTTGCCATAAATAAATCATATCTTAAATCTGGAAGTTATCTAGGCATTTTGCCTAGAGGGATATATTTTCAATTCTTACAAAAGTCAGAAACTGACTTTTTCTATTGTTGTAGGTTGGTAAGTGGGTTCTAAGGGCTCATTCAACACCTTCCAACACCTATAGATATTTGATTTAGGAGTTCTTTCACACTCATTGGGTGGCTGTTTTGGGCAAGGCTGCTTGGGAGTGGGAGCAAGGAGCGACATTTTCAAAAGCTCCTGGGTTGGGAGCAAACATTTATATAATATACCTTTATATATTTTGATGCATATATGTCAACAAAAGCATGTAGAATGATGAATTAGATATAAAAAGCATAAAAACATGGATTAAACCATATAACATTGATTATCTAGAAGTTATAATCTTCATCAACTCCACAAGTTACAAGTTCTCATTTATATAGCATGTAAGGGTGCACATAACCAAAATAGCATTGAGTGCAATCCAGCTCTGAACCAAAAATACATCAACAAATAGGCCCTAGATGGCCTCTAGCTTCCAAAAGAATCATGCTACAACAAATACCTACATATCATCAAAATCATTGCCTATCTTGGGATCTTTGTCATTAATATCACCCTCTAAGAAATTAACATAAGATAAAAAAAACGTAGCATGTCAAGTCAAGATTTTGTTTGAATGATGGGTACATTTTTAGTAGGGTCATGATAGAGGAGTTCGACAATCAATGTCATTAATATCAAGGTGCATAGAGGGCTTGGTGCTCTTGATTAAATTTGAGTTCCATACCTAATACATGAGAAAATCCAATGGAAATATTGCAATCCCCCCAATCCTTAAATCCTGAAAAATTGTTAAGTCTGTTGGATTTTGAGTGAGATCTAAAATTCTACTTTCTCCATGTGAAATCCAATGAGATCGGGACCACTCTCAAACATTCTAAGTCGTTTCATGGTAATGTTACAAATTTAAGTAAAATGATGAAAATGAAAGATAAAGGAGAATGTCACTTTTACTTCTTTAACATTACCATGAATTGCATGTCAATACTAGAGCCATAAGCTTGAATATTAGGCTGCCCTACTCAAACAGTCTTGTTTCTTTGAAAAAAATTGCATTTCAAATGTTTTTGTGAATATTTTTTGCAAAAAACCCAGGGAGAATTTTTTTTTTGTGGGAGCGCACTCCCGGGTCGCTCTCGCTCAAAGCATGCTTCAGAAGAGGATTTGAGGGGGGAAGGGCTCCCATGGAGCCCTGGTTTTGGGTCTAATAGGTTGCTCTCTTTATATTTTTATGGAATTTATAGTGTGATTGTACAAAACGACAAGCTGTTTTGACTCATAAGTCCTGAACAGACATTTCAAATTGAAAACTAATAACATATTTGGTTAGGATGATTTCTGAACACCAAAATCGACTAGTCACACGATATATTTTTTGTTATTTGGTGTCTTGTAATCTGCTGTTTAGTTTTCTGCTGCAAAGTTATAACAAGAGACAGAGACAATCTCCGAAGTAAACACCTCCACCTCACTCTTATCCCATCTAAGACATTAGTTTTACTTGAAGTTGATTGAGGTTTTAAAAGGGACTCTTCCCTTGACCATTTAGGAGGTTGTTAGGTTTAAAGAGTGGGGGGCTTGTGCCGAGGTGATAGTGTGTCCATCCAGTAGGTTTGTCAGGAGCTTAGCAACTCTGCTAATTGGACCAGTAACAGTTCCATTGCTTGGTTTGAGAGTCTCATACTTTCCTTTCTACTTTTTTCCAGTATTAGAGATCCCTGCTGTTATATATGGCAAAGGCCCTCAGGCTTAGTTCTTACAACCTTTAGTCACCCCATCAGCTAGACATTACTTGGAGAATCACATCTTTTTCCTTGGTGCTCCCAGTAGACATAGGCACCAAGAGGTGGGCAAAGAGTAGCTCCATTTCAACTCTCAGATCTTTAAGACCTCCCTAGATGTTTTGGCCCCTAGCTGCAGGACACCTGTGGAGTTTCCAACATAGATGTTGGGGGAGCTTATGCCAGACCAGCAACCAGCCCTTCCCATCCAGTTCCCAGCAATGACCACCACTTTTAGACAGAGAGACATCCCCCTGGCCAGATCCAGCTCTTTTAGCTAGTGCTCTATCTAGAGATACTTTTCTTTGGCTTTGGATGGTAGGAGGGTTGTACATTCGGTTTTAGAGCATGGTAGGCAGATTCCATTCTCAGAAAACCCTAACAGATAAAGTAGAAAACATCAAGGATTATCAAAACTGTAATTTGTGAATACACTAATCTACAAACACATTGCACTGAAAATATAGGACAGAAAGTAAAAATTGAACTCTCAAACCTGCAACTTGCTTTCAAATAAATCTGGAAAAACAATATGCTGCTACAAATAAAAAAATGCTCTGCTCATTACTAGCACACAACTCATTCTTAATATTCTGAACTGAATAACACCTTCCCCTGCCTTTCTTTTATAGACTAAGAAGGCTTAGGGAGAAGATAAGAAGATAAAAACAATGTGTCGTTGTGGGTGCCAAAATTAGTAAATAAAATATCCTAATCTGTTTCTATCTAGGGAAGTGTGCCCTTTGTCAAATTGGAAGTTTCCCTAACTCAGGCACTTAAGCTAGCTTTAGAGCAACTATAGATAAAAACATAGCCTACTTATTAATATGGAAATCAAACTCCAAAAGAAGAAGAATATCTATTCTAAAACTGGAATGCTAAATCTGGAACAACAGTTGTCAAACTAGAAGCGGATGAGGCTGACTCCCTCTCAATCTCTCTTCTATATAACTGCAATGTGATACCTTAAACAACCTGGTCCCACAACCTCATTATCCTTAGTTGCACCCTTGTCATTGCACTGGAATGCGAAGTGTTGTTGCTATTGCACCTCTATAATGGAACGAACAAAGTTTGTTCTTCAAGTTAAATACTCCAGAAGACTTGGAATATGTAGATCTCCATTTAGGATACGAGAATACATATTAAAATGTATGAATAAGAACGATGATACAATTGAGAGTGAGGGTCCTGTATATAGCCAAGTAAGTACCCTTTCATGAATTATCATGTCTATAGAGACATGCCTCTTCCTTACTAATTATTAGTTAATTAATTATTGTTAATGTCTATTATTATTTGTATTATTTTTACTATTTTATATAATTTTATTCATAACAAACAATAGCTCATATAGGCAAAAATATCCAACATAAGAATGAAAGGTAGTTGAAATACATAAAGGATAATAATTATATAATTGATAAAATGAATAAGTGGGATGATGATACAATGATCCTTTGATGGTATACTTATATGCATTGACTAGTCACGAAGATGAAATATTGTACCTTAGATAATTAACTTAACATTATAATTATTATTATTATTACAGCCTTTGTCGTTGAAGAAGACTGTCATGTTGCTATGAGAGAGGACAATGACTAATGCAACAGGCAAAAACTAGTCACTCCTTTATGTTAGGAAAGTGTTCTTGACCAGACCAACTTTTTCTCTATGTATCTGTAACCTCCCTCTATGAGCGGCTTTGTCATCATGTTGACCATCTGTGAACCTGAAGAAATATAAACCTGGATCACTGCTTCCTTCTATACTTTAATATCTCTTCTGAATCTTCAATGTGTAAATATCTTGTAGAGGGAAAGCTTCATCGGTGACCTGCCAGCCTCCGTCCTTTATGTCAACTTCACTGGTCAATTTCTGCTCACAACCACATTATGAGTTGTTCATGACTTCTTCCAATGATAGACTCATATGTATACAGAGCTAAGGTAAGTGGAAAAAAATCTATCAAATAAAGAATTAAAATCTGCACTAAATTTGGAAAAACCCAACTTGAGTAAAAGCTCATTTATCTTGAAATAACAAATTTGTGGTGCATGCAACCACCTCTCTAGGGTCTTTTTCAAACTGAATGCATGGGTATATTGCCTATGCATCTCAAAACCTTCGGCAATTGAAGCAAAGGTCTAAATTGTTGAAGAAAAGTGTAACTGGGTTCGGTATTTGTCAATATAATTTTGATCTTTGTACTTGTCAAGAAAAATAAATATTATTTTTATAAATTATATGAATCAGTTTCTTGCTCATTCAAAAATAGGTCCAGGAAAGTCAAAGAGTCAAAATTATGTTAAAGAGATCCTCTTGGGCATTTATGTAATGTACATGGGTCAACCTAGTGTCAAGTAGTTGTAGGGACTGTAAAATAGATGTAAATGTTTTTATCATGAACTTGTAATTAATTTCCTGAAATCTTACAAACTTAACCAACAAAATTGCTGAGGGTACTTACCTGTGCACTTGCGGTTGATGATGCCTCCAGCTCCCTGCTTCGGTTACCAAAAGACCGAATCCACCCAGCCAAACTGAGCAGAACCTGGCTACTCAGTCCAGTAGCCTTCTGAGTTGAAGCAGACTGTTCCCCTGTGCTCAGAAACCTCTGAACAATCCGCACTCTTCCTGTGGATAATTTTGGTTTATCTTGTTCTTCCTCCTTCAGTTTTCCTTTCCTTTGTTCTTTTCCTTCTTTCCCGGCCCCCTTCTTCAAATTTTGCTCAGTGGTTTTATCTGGTTTCTTGGCAGTGGCTGCTCTTCCACCAGTAGCCCATCGCTTAACCTTCCGGTGACACCTTCCATGTCACGTATCATATATAACTCTGTGATGGTCACGTATATAATTAATTTCGTTTATAATTTAATTAATTATATTTCTTTATGATTTATTAAAGTACTTTTTAATATTAAGATTATAATTATAGATAGGTCGTTACAGTAGCCCTCGAAGACTAGCACCATCCCTCAAAGAAGAAGACTGCCAGCAAAACGATGTAAATCTTAGTCATGTCGGCCTACAAATGAATTAAAAGGACAGTCATGTCGGCTCAATTAAAGACACAACGGTTCACACTTATATCAACTTATTTATGGAAGCGTAACCACTTTATATACCTCATTAGGATCTGTGCAAAAGAGCAAGGAAAAATCTCGGATAAGCCTCTGAAATCTTGGATGGGTGCAGGACAATAACGTGTAGTCTCGGTGATAGTTACAGTGAAGTCCTCACATATTTCTCCGTTGTCTCGGCGTAGTCACAGGATCGCAGTGATAGTTTCAACATTCATAAGGATCTCGGTGAAGTATATATATCATAGACACAATCATCACTATAATCATGATCCTAATGAAGATGAAGATCTCGGTTATAACCCTAGTGAAGATAAGGTCATGATACAAATCTCGGTGCATTGGTGAAGACATGTTATCAAAGTCATGACGAAGACAAGGTAGAGATCTCGTTGACATAATGATAACCTAGTAAAAGTGCATCTATGTTTTCGGTGAAGGCAGAGCTATGGTAAGACATTCATAATCTTAGTGAGTCTAGGAGCAGACCTCATGGAGATCTCGGTGGTATGGTGAAGACCTTGGTGAAAGTGCAACAATGATGTTGTAGCAATGAAGATCTCGATAGTGCAACAATATTGATGATCTCAGCAGTGACAAGGAAGAAAAATGGTGTATTGGTCTTGGAGTGGCATAGAAGGTCAAGTGTCAAGGTCTTGGTGTTCGTCAATTGGAATCTCTATAAGAAGAATTATGTGCGGGTTTTCCTCTCCAAGAGGGAGAGGTTTTAGCCCTGGCAGAATGCCAACTTCTTGAGTTTTTGTCTCTTTGTTTTGATAGCAGTTTGATGAAGTAACACACACACTAATAATGAGAAGAAGATCATGCTAAGATAAATTGTAAAAAGTATTTCACAAATTGTTATGATGTTTAGAAGAATCTTACTAATGCTAATTGCCCTAGATTCTTCAACATGGTATCAGAGCTAAGGTGCTGAAGTCAAAGGAAGGGCAGCAAAAGAGACATACAAGGATCAGTCTTCAAGAAGGGCATCAAAGCAAGAGCTTTGTCAGGATTAAAGGATTAGTCTACATCAGTGGTCTACAACAACAAAGGATTTTGTTAAAGAATGAAGTTTCAATCACAAGTACTCAAAACTCGGGTTCATGGCAGCAATTTCGATGCCTCTCACAGTCTTAGTCTATGTCATTCCACATGGATCTCAATATAAAATGAAGGTGTACGTTGATGGGTCTCAATACTATAAAATTGTCATCATGGCAAGCAACATCAAGACTCTATGGTTATACACAATGCTACACACTACAAGGTTCCATAATCCACTTATATGATAGCAAGACAATACCATCTCAAGTTCATCAACAATTTGTTAATCATAAGAATCAGATGTATAAGTCGAAGAAACTTGAAGGCAAGAAAGCAAGCTTCATACCATTACTTAAAAGATCTCATCTGGAGGAAGCATCAATGCATCTGCTTCGACCATCATCAAAGCAATCAAGGTGAAGATTTCTCATCTTCACATGACAAGTAAGTATCTCTTCAATTTATAAATTTGGTTAATGACTTCATGATTGCAAGGACATCTATAGGTGGGATGGGTCAACAAGATTCCTTGCACGAAGGAGGATAGTCATAGTCCTCTAAGAAGCTGAAGTCATTAAACATAGCAATAGGTCTCCTTTGAATTTATGGAAAGGGTTGCTTATGAAAGATCCCCTCACATAGCAATATTGGAGACATCAAAGTGACGTAGATGATAAACTCATTCTCTAAAGATGCAATGAAGAAGGTCACATGAAATCTGATCTACATGAAAGTAAAGGGTATCAAGGGATGTAGGATATCTTCATAAGATCGCATCTACAAGATCTAGAAAGGAAGATAATCATCATTATTCTAACTGATAGGTAAGGTACCAAATGTCCATGAACAAGAAGGTTACCTCATTCAACAACTTGTGGTCTCTAATATCTATGCTAGATAGAGAAGACAAGTTGATGACAAAAATATTGAAGGTTAAAAGAGCTCAACCATGTGTAGAAAGGAAAGGCAAGGTTGGTCCTCAAACAAGACAGAATAAGTATAGCTAAGATTCAATGCTATAGAAAGATTTTGGAAGCTCATATCACTAAAAGACGGATGAAGCTGAAGAAAAAGGCCAAGGAAAGAGGGAGTAACGAATCTCTCCTATGAGTAAAGATGTTATCCCTCACAAAAGTGTCTTATCATCTTGTGTTATAGATATGACCAAGATAATAAGATGCATCATGGCATCATGGAAGCATTAGAAACAAGAGCTCGTGACATCACCATGGGAATCATGAAGGACAAAACCCAGACAAACATGAAGAATATAGCTCTTGGGAACGTCAGTGGACATTGAAGAAAAGGAAGGAGTCATTTGGGACAAGGCTCATCATACATCAAGTAAAAAAGGAAACATCTGCCAGTTGGGGATATAAAAGATCCTCAAAAATTCTCTAACGGAATCCTCATCGAAGGTTTCTCTAATCTAGAGAGGAAGCAAGTGTTTCAACAAGAATTCCAACTTATGGAATCCATGAGATAATGATGTGATGACATGAAGCAAATTAGGGGATTGAAGATCTCTTCAATCAAGGAAGCTCCTGGAAGAAGCCTTGATGACCTGAAGGTAAAATAAGGTATGTATGCTTGTGTTTAATATTATAATGACATGTCATATGGTTGCAGGTAACATGGATCATTACTTCTATCTTGAGAAACATGATCAAGAGAAAAAGGATCTCCTCCTCTAAAAGTATGCAAAAAGACATAAGACACACTAGATGAAATCAACATAATATGTCCTCATATGAAGTATGAGGTGGTTGACTACAATTAAGAAACTCTTATTGAAAGCACCTGGGAAGGAAATGTGTGAGGAAGGAAGAGATCGTGAGATATCCAACCTTAATGAAGGCAAGCAATATCCAAAGACCAAGAAGACTTAACTCGGAAATCTCCCGGAAAGATATGAAGACTCTGATGGAAAAGATGAAGGCCCTTGACAATGGACATCTTTGGGAGATGTGTCAAAATGAATGTAGGATGTTGATACCTACAGGAAGATGTCATGATGAAGAGCCATCTAGTAAGGTACGATTTAATTTAATGTTATGTTTTGATTTCTTGAATAATATCTGGATGAGTGGATGCAGGGCTATTGGAACAAGAATTGTAAGTACAATTACAATTGGCATTCATGTGGTGGATGGAAATTCCTGAAAGAAGCATGATGGGAAAGAAGTAGCTACATGATGAAGGTTCTAGATATGTATCAAGAAGGCCACTTTTCATGAAGAAAGGAATGACATGACGAACCAAGAAGGAAAGTGATTGATGGTTGATGCTCTACAAGGAAGAAGCTCAATCGAACTCTATGACATCAAGGAAAGAAGTTGATCAAGCAGTTGAAGGATCGATGAAGAAGAAGCTGCTGATGAAAAGAGCAGTCCCTTGTTAAGAAGGAGCTCTGACAGGTAACTAATCAAGAGGGAGCTTGAATTAGATCACCCCTGATTACAAAGGAGCGACAGTTGTGTTTTTTTATTTCAAGTGTCATTCACTAGACCGGGACTAACAACCGTAAGTCTAGGTGAAGGCCATGAATGGAAATGTAGACACATGATAGACACAACATTCTTGTCTTCACCTGGGAAGAGAGAATGGAGGGTTGGGTAATCATCTGGCATTTGATACTCTTTGAGGATGTGTAGGGCATCGAAGGTAAGAGTAGGCAAGAGGACCGATATTCTTTGAGGGCTGGGAACCCAAGATAAGAATAGTCCTAGAAGGTCATACTCAGTGAACACTCGGGTGGGTATGTACCTTGAGAGACAATGATGAAGGTGTCTATAAATCATTGGTCCCGCCAACATTGTAGCTCATGGTCTCGTAGAGAGATGGAGTGGTTAGTCAAGGCCTTGCACTATGACAATGCTGGTTGATATGATGTTATACAGATGGGATTACCAATCCGATTCTTCTTATGAGAAATTCTTCAAATTGAGAATAACCAAGTACCATTGTAAATACCTCCCTAGTTAAGAGGGAGTGTTGAAGAAAAGTGTAACTAGGTTCAATATTTGTCAATATAATTTTGATCTTTGTACTTGTCAAGAAAAAGAAATATTATTTCTATAAATTATATGAATGAGTTTCTTGCTCATTTTATACGTCTACAAAGTCAAAGAGTCAAAATTATGTTGAAGAGCTCCTCTTGAGCATTTATGTAATGTACATGGGTCAACCTAGTGTCAAGTAGCCCCCCAAGACAAGCACCATCCTTCAAAGAAGAAGATTGCCAGCAAAACGATGTAAATCTCAGTCATGTCGGTCTACAAATGAATTAAAAGGATAGTCATGCCGGCTCAATTAAAGACACAATTGTTCACACTTATGTCGACTTATTTATGGAAGCATAACCACTATATATACCCCATTAGGGTCTACGCAAAAGAGCAAGGAAAAATCTCGGATAAGGCCCTAAATTATCGGATGGGTGCAAGACAGTAAGGTGCAGTCTTGGTGATAGTTACAGTGAAGTCCTCGCGTATCTCTCTGCTGTCTCGGCCTAGTCACAGGATCACAATAATAGTTTCAGCATTCATAAGGATTTCGGTGAAGTATATATATCATAGACACAGTCATCACTATAATCATGATATCAATCATGATCCTAATGAAGATGAAGATCTTGGTTATAATCCTAGTGAAGATAAGGTCATCATACAAATCTCGGTGCATTGGTGAAGACATGTTATCAAAGTCATGACGAAGACAAGGTAGAGATCTCGTTGACATAATGATAACTTTAGTAAAAGTGCAGCTATGTTTTCGGTGAAGGCAGAGCTATGGTAAGACAATCATGATCTCAGTGAGTCTAGGAGTAGACCTCGTGTAGATCTCAGTGGTATGGTGAAGACCTTGGTGAAAGTGCAGCAATGATGTTGCAGCAATGGAGATCTCGATAGTCCAGCAATAATGATGATCTCAGCAGTGACAAGGAAGAAGAATTGTGTATTGATCTTGGAGTGGCATAGAAGATCAAGTGTCAAGGTCTTGGTGTTCGTCAATTGGAATCTCTATAAGAAGAATTATGTGCAGGTTTTCCTCTCCAAGAGGGAGAGGTTTTGGCCCTGGTAGAGTGCCAACTTCTTGAGTTCTTGTCTCTTTGTTTTTGATAGCAGCTTGATGAAGTAAACACACACACTAATAATAAGAAGAAGATCAAGCTAAGATAAATTGTAAAAAGCACTTCACAAATTGTTATCAAGTCTAGAAGAATCTTACTAATGCTAACTGCCCTAGATTCTTCAACATAAACAAGATGAACTCCCTCTTTTTGAGAGAATCCTCTGATGAATGAAGTTATCAACGTCAACTCCCTCGTTTTGAGAGAGTCCTTTGACAACAAACATGTCCTAGAGGCTAGAACTCTTCAATACTCCGGTCAGCAGCATGCACGGAATCAATCTTTGATTCCATTGTAGGTTTTGATACTATCTCCACAATGCTGGAAGGACATTCATCTGTCATGGCACCCTGCCATACTTGCTGCATTGGATCAACAAGTACTCCACTTTTTCCCTTCCACTCCCTGCCTCCACCATTTATAGAGCTATTTTAGGATTTTGGAGTTCTATTATAGGTACTTGTGTTATTTTGGGAGATGGAAGCTTTTATTGGAATGTTCTTTAGTCCACTTCTATTATTAGTCCTCTCATCTCCAATAAACCATTGTACAGTCATGTGAGAAAGTTTATCAATACTTTTTACTTTCCCTCCTTGCTTCATATTTTCTCCTAGAGAGTTGTGATTGAGAACTGGCAATAGAGTGCAGGTGTTGGTTGAATGACTCTGCAATGGTTATCATTGTTGTTTCTGATCCCATATGATGTAGAGAAATTGAAGAATCTTGGCTTCCCCAAGATCTTAGAGAGTGATTGCTGTGTTCTTATTTGTCAAGAAATTTGTTCATCCTATAACCCTTGGTAATAAAACCCTGCCAACAAATTTCTTGGCAACCATTACTTGTCTGTAATTGTGTAAGAAATTCTATAATTTGTAGACTCTTGATTTTATTGCATGTTTAATAGGAAATTTAGTAGGAATCAAATAGATTTCATTTACCCTACTTTCTTTCTTTCATTTATTATTTGACTCCATATAAGGCACTGGTCAATTTACTTGGTTATTTCAATGATTCAAAACAAACTTAATCGATTTTGATCTATTTCCATGCATTCTTAAGCATCTAGGGCATATATATTAAGCATTTCTATTACATTTCGTTTTGCTTTCTGTCAAAAAACAAGAAGCTTATCCTGCTGGAGCCCTCCTCATTTTGTGTGTATAATAAAATATATTGAATACAAAAGCAACTTTTAATATCTCCTGCACAAAGAATAATGATAAACAGCATGCTTTTCATCACTGTTTTCACACACTAGTCAACAGTTTTCCTCATCTTATTATTGGTTTGCATGCCCACCTTTTAGAAGCAGTTTAAACTTTAAAGTGATTCTTTGTGTTTACTATTTTAGCACAGAACAGCAAAGTATCTTCCTCTTGATCGATAGTCTAGTTTTCATTGTTTTATGTGCACTTGCAATTGATGTCCTCTATTCTACAGGACAACAGATTTATTTTGTTTATATTAGGTATTACTTACAATTGTTGATTTGCAGTAGACACCTTAAATCACACAGGGATGCCCTCCTGAAGTTATTCATCACTGTTTTCACACAATAATCAACAGTTTTCCTTATCTTAGTTGCATTGGTTTGCAAACCCACCTTTAGTGAGCATGTATTGCATTGACTTTCATGTTTTCAAGCAGTTTAGTGATTCTATGTGTTTTATATTTTAGCACAGAACAGTGAAGTATCTCTTTCCTTTTGATCTCTAGTCTAGTTTGCATCGTTTTATGTGCACTTTAGATTGCTGTCCTCTATTTCTGTTTGCTGATTTTGTTTGATTTCTACCAATGTTGTTAAAAGCGCGAGCAGGATTAAATCGGCGCGGGGAACAAATCGGAAAAAATCGGAAAAATCGGGAAAAAATCGTTTGGTACAAAAATATTCATTTTTTTTCAATTTTTCATTATAAATCGCGCTGGCCCGCCAGCTTGAGCTTTTTTCGAAAAAAGCGCGCTTTTTTCCCAAAAAAGCAGCAAAAAAAATTTAGCCCGCTTTTTTCCTATAAAAAGCGCGATTAAATCGGGCTAGGGAAAAACTCGCGATTTTTTGAAAAAAGCGCGATTTAATTGCGCTTTTAACAACACTGATTTCTACAGGACATCAGATATATTTTGTTGATTTTAGGTATTACTTACAATTGTTGATTTGCAGTAGACACCTTAGATCACATAGGGATGCCGTCCTGAAGTTAGCATGCACTAACTTCAAAGTGAGGAATTAAGTGAGGTGACATTGGCTTGTTTCATAAAATTATCCAGACTCCACTTACCTTTTGTAGGACAGGAATTTCCAGGTGATAATAGATCCATTTAAGTTGAGGGTGATCTTGCCTCCTATGAGCATGGCTGCCATTAAAGCATCCTTGGCGATTATTGTGGAGTGTTTTGTCTTATCTATCGCAAAGGAATTGTAGTTTTAGGAAATTTTTTATTTTTCGAGAAGGCTCTCTTTTCATTACGATCACAAGAGTTAATCACCTTGGCTTGTAAGGCTTTAGTAACTGCTTACTCCTTTGCATGAAGTCCTGTTGTTGCACAATTTGATATGGAGCCTCAATCTTTATACAAAATGGTAAACTTAGTACCTTCTAAGAATGGCCTCTGATTTATCACTGAACCAGTGAACTCTATTATAGATTCCAGAACCAAATTTCTTTTTAGAGAACTTGAGTGTAAGAATCTTCACACCATCCTTCGGGTCATAGTTCTTAATTCTGCAGAAAGTAATTGGATCTCAAAACATACTTTAACTTCCTTTTGAACACCCTTTCTCCACTCTTGATTTAGTCCTTCAAGTTGGTAGTCATCATGATGTGGTCACGACTCTTGGGTATACCTCACCTGATGAAGTATATTGTTTATTTTAAGGACCTGATAAAATAAGTGTTATGTCTTATAAATTTTCACTTGAGATGGCCAAAAAAGGCCAAAAAAATTAATTTTCCTTTTCAGCCACCGAAACTTGGCCTGTAGCTGCCGAAATGGGGCTGAAATGCCGCCGGCCATACCATACGGAGTTTGGAAATTGCAAAACACCGTACGATACGGTTGGCGGCATTTTGGCCCCGTCTCAAGGTTGTTTTGGCATTTCAGACCGTCCCTGGTACTGGTACGCCACCATTTTTGGTGTTTCCTGCAACATAGCTTTTCTATATCTTCACTTTTTAAATATATGCTAAGATTGTCTTCATTTTGATTTTGGAGCATTCAAGAAGGAGAAATTACAACACAGGTTCTATGCGTCTTAGAAATAAGAATCACCCCATTCATAAGTGATTTTACTATTTATGCAAAGAAATTTTTTCCTTTTGGGGAGCAATGTTTCCACACGGGGTTTTGAAGAACTGTTGTTTCACCACATGCTGCAGAAATTTCTCCTAACCACAGGGAATGCATATGATGAACTTTTTTAGTGATTCTATTATATCACCTGTAAAGAAACAGTTATTTTAGTTGCATGTATAAACATTTCTTAGATTTGATTTTTTTGGTATGAAATTACTTGCAAGGGTTGTTATGTATATTCATTTTGAGTTCTTTGTTGTTTACAGGTTGAACAGATAATAAGAGAACAGAATATGATGACAGCACGTGAATTTATTGAACTCTTTTGTGAACTGATTGTGGCACGGTTACCCATTATTGAATCCCAGAAGTATGTATATTCTATCATCCTTTATATATATATATATATATATAATTAAATAACAAATGGAGAATACGGATTGAATCATGTGAAACAAGTCAGACCCTAGAATGTCAATTCACAGATTTGATTTATTGCTGCTTCTAGATGAGATGAATTTTTCTACTTTGAAGACAATTGAGTTTTTCTTGAAAAGTTGCAGTTGTTTTTCTTTTTTTCCAAAATATTAGGATGACATCTTCTGCCAAACCCTTACTAATATTTTATATTTATTGGCTCAACAATTGGTTTCTTTTTTGTAACATGCACGTTTGTGTTGAGCTCATGCCTTAGTTGAGTGATTTTATATATTTAGATGTAATAAATTAAGAAGACGCCATAGACAAATGCACAAGCTATAGTAATGAAGGCACAAAAAATGATAGAATTCAGGGATCCAACTTGTTGCTTTCTTTGCAGCTACATTTGCTTCTTGAGTCAGTTATAGAAGTATAAGTCATGAATTTGCAGCAAAACATTTTCTGGAAATAGGTGGACATTTGAATAGCTTGTCTCCCTCTTTGATTACCTGTATCTACTTATGTCTGTAAAAAAAAAGTGGTTTTATTCCCTTTGATTTTGAATTTGCAATTTAGACCCACAACCTGGTTGATTGTTTCCTCCAAAACAGTTTTATGTTTATGCAACTTTGAGAGCATGTACTGTTCTAGCTCTTGAAGATATTATACAAATTGCAGAATAAAAATTGTAGCTTGGACCGCAGATGAAATAAAATATTTCATGCATTGTGTTACCATTTATGTATTATTCCAAAATACAAGGCCACAGGGTCCAGCATTACAGGGCATATGCACTGGATGGACAGGGGAGATACACGTACCAAATTGTATTTTCAGCACCTAAAGAGAAAGCACAAATCTGAGAGGATCCTGGCCTTATGAGATGGAAATTCAACAGATATTTGAAGATCAATTTTAGAGGATTTTCATTTATGCAGGATTTGACCAGTTGCGGGATGCTACCATGGAGCTTGTCCATCAAGTTGTTCCTAGAGGAGTTGAGGCCATAAGAGGAACCGTCTCTCGAAAGAGCTTGGGATGGATGAATTGAAGGTAGCTGTGAATGAACTCAAGAATGAGAAATCCCTATTTTTTATGAGAAATCCCTAGATCTACCTTGGAGTTGGTTGATGTTGGGCTCGTAAAACTAATTCCTAAAAGTTTTAAGAGAGACATGGTGGACCAAAGGCATCCGATCACCCCATTGAATGTATCCTATAAAGTTCTAGCAAAAGCGCTAGTCAGGAAGATTCAATTGTTGGTGGCCTAGTTTGTTGATGATTGTAGCATTGGACAAGAACTTCCACAGAGGTCTAAGTGTCTAGACATGTGGAAGTCGTCCAAAGTATTCAACCTTAGAAAATCCACTTTAATTAAAGGATTGATTAAAGTGAAGTGTTTTTTTATAACAAATGAGTTTAATCTAATGAAATGCAAAGGTTTTTGCATTAGAGAATTAGATGAATCTTAACCATTGATCTCAAGTGAGGTGAGATCTAATGTCAACTGTCAATCACTTTGGTGATTAGGGTTATAGATTCGGTCAACCACTCAAGCTTATAAAAGAAAGGTTAGGTGAAGGAGAAATACACACAAAAAAAATGAGAGATTGAGTCAGAAAGGACAATGATTCAAGGAGATCTTACCAAGGGTGATATAGTAGTTTTATATATTGATCAAGTCCAAAGGAGTAGAGTGTAAGTAGGAGAAATCTACATCAAAATGATTCAGCCATTTAGCAGGCCATGTAGGGTGACAAAGTGCTGGATGAGAGTACAATTGCACAAGTGTTGTGCAGAGTTCGTGCAGTAGGTCAAGACTAGAATTGCATAGTCATATAGGTGTTGTGCAGGGTTTTTGCAACAGAGTGAAAGTGAAATTGTACAACTGTATAGGTGTTGCATAACATTTGTGCAATAGGTTGAAAGTGAAACAAGTCCTCACGGTTGATCTAGGGAATTCTGGTGGGCCATATTAGACCATATAGGTGCCCAGTAAATGCAATATCCCCATCTTTTGGTTTCCCTTATGGTGTAGTTAGGGTGGGTTTCCAAGGTTTGTGTCATCTAGGTCAGAGGAGCAAGGTCACATCATTAGTGGGCCCGAAGGGTTTTGGAGGAGTTTTATGGGGTTCGACAAGGTTCGCTTGCTATATTTCATCACCAAGGTCAGTTCCGCGCAATTCATTCTTGGTTTCGTTGGATTCTAACGATTCCCGTAAAACGAGGTTATTATCAAGCATATTTTAATTAAATATGCTAAAGGTGCTATTTGGAGCGAATTATATGGAGAAACACCTTAGTGTAATAGCTCGTTGGAACCGAGATAAAGAAATCTATGGGATGGGATGATGAAAAGTGGTTTTCTGTGGCCGAAGAAATCATAGAGGCAGATTAATCATTTTTAGGATTAAAAGTGACTTAAATAAAATAAAATAACAAGTCACTTAAATAAACTAAAAGGGAGAAGCCTCTATATTGAAATTAATATAATAAAATAAAATTGCAAAGAGAGAAGCTTCTAGAATGGAAATGAAATAATAAAATAAAAGTGCTTCTAGAAGGTTGAAGAGAGATCCATCAAATCTTTAAAAGAGGGGGAAGCAAGCCTTTTGGGACATCAGGAGTTAATCGTTTGTTTTTTGCGAAGATTGGGAAAATTGTCCTCATAGGTTCATTATGCTAGGACAAAAACCCTTGGGTACCTTGGTGAGATTGGACGGAAACCCATCTCATCCCTTGGTGAATTCATTCAGAATTCATAGGTGCGTATATTGATTCCAATTACAATGTTGGGAGGCTAGAGTCAATATTGCAACAGTTATTTTGGAGGCCATCACCTCAACTATTTTCCATCCATTCAAATATTTTGCTGGTGTTTGTAACAGGTTCTCAGAATCGTATTTAATATAATAACGCTGTGGATTTTGCTGAGTTTTCTAATATTTCTAGTGTTATTTATAATTGCAGTATTTTTATTGCCGAAGTATTAGCACTTATTTTGATTTTCTGGTTTTACATTATCTGTTGGCAATTTTTGTCTTGTAAATGGGTGATTTTTTATGGTGTTTTTTGATTTTTCATGAAATATTTTTGCTGAAGCTAAATTCATAATATTTTAACGAAAATAATAAAAAGGGATATTACAGTGGTATCAAAGCTGGTTTTCTTGCCAGCCTAGGGGATTGAATAATGGAAGGATTATCATCTACTTCTGAAGTGAGAAGTTTTCATGTAGGTTGAAACCCTAGCCAAGTATTATTTTGCCGGTTGATCTCGTGGCTAGGAAGAACCAGTTCTAGAGGACAGTTTCCCATTTTATTGTGCAGGAGCCGAGATTATTATTGTGCTTAGGCCAAATTCTTTGGCCGAATTTTATGAAATCTTCAGGAGCTGAGTTTGTGGGCATGGATTTGTGAAGGCCACAATCTTTAATTGCAAAGGATAAGGCCGCGTTTTAGTGCTAAACTGTGACCAAACTCTTGCAACATGACTCGGGTTTTCCTTGAAAAGAAAATTGTGGAAGCTTGCATCTATTACAGACCGATTTTAGTTACTTACATGGCTGGAACTATTGTTTTACAAGGGCTGAGATTGACGGTTTCATATTTAGTCGAACCCATCATTTGGCAAGGGGTTGAGACCATCAAAGTTGTTGGGCGGAGTGGTCACAACCTGAAGCAAATTGAGGGAAGAGTCATCAAAATTATTCACTAGTCGGAATAACTAGAGTCCGCGGGCCAAGCTAGTTAGAAATTTCATGAGTTAAGCCAAGCGGGAAGGGCCAAAATTGTGAGGGTTGCATTCATCAGTTGCTAAGGCTGAGTTCGTCAGTCACTGAGGCCGAATTTGTGTTACTTGTAGGGGTTGAATTCATGGGATCATAAGGGCTGCATCTGCGAGGTATTCAAGGGTTGTGTTCGTCACTTTATTTAGGGCCATGTTAATCATCTGGTGAAGGTTGAATTAAGTTGAGTTCACCATTGCCGTGGATTCCAGAGGTCGAGTCAAGGTTGTGATTGTGAGCTCGAGATCTTTGTCGTGGGCATCATTCTCTGTGGTCAAGCCATGCAATGGTAACATGTCCTCGACTCCCTCACAAATCTAAGTCGAAAATACATGCGGTTTGAAACTCAATACCTGTGAGATGTGAGGATTAGAAGCTTGCGATGTTGTGCAATTGGTTTGGTTGCTTGAGGAGTTTGATCTGATTCTTATCAAGGACCAAATTGAACTAAGTCAAGGAGTTGATCATCAGGGACACATGTTAATTGTAGAGTGGCCAAATTGTTCGCAAACCTGCGGTCGAATTTGTTGTCAATTATTGTTAGGCTATCAGGGGTAGAATCTCATAGTTGTTAGGTCGGTACAAAACAGGGGCGCCGAATTCACTGTCAATCATTCGGGTTGGTTTCTTGTCTATTGGGCATAATTCTTAGCTAGACGAGTCGGGATGAGGGCTATATATATCAAGATGCCTGAGGCGAATAGGGTATTCTTGAAGCCGAATTATTGAAGACACACACTCTAAAATCGAAGGCTGACATGGGACTACTGTACAAGCCATCAAAACCGATTGAATATCCTTGAGAGATGAGTATACAGTGCAATTGGCTACTTGCGATGGAGAATGCGATCTGAAGCGTACACAATTGTCAGGATGAGTTGATGCACTAGTGCCTTGGTAATAAAGTGCGATTAGGGGCTTAAGGTCAATGTGGTTGAGTGATTTGTTGTATAGGTAATTTGATTTGGAGGACAAAGTATTGTCATGATGGATATGCGTGATTGATAGCGTTGTGCTATAGAGTGATCAATGTCTGAAGAGCACAACCAAATTTACTTGTTGTAAGTGTTGGGCGTTGTTAGTATGTGCATTGAAACAAGTATTGGTGCGTTGTAGGACCTATGCGTTGTTGACTCAAAAGGAGTGTATATCTTTGAAGGCATGGCTACTATCGAGTTGCCGGTGTTTTTGTCATGATTATATGGCACATATACATACATTGCTATAGCTACAATGCTTTATTGCCATGTATTGGTTTGCTTTGAGTTAAAAGTATGCTACTAGGGCTTGACATTGATTGTATAGTTGGACAGTTAGTCGATATGCATATGCTGCAGAGCAAGAGAAAGTTATGCATGGGTATTATCATAGTAATGCTATTGCTATGAAAATCAATGTAATGTTGTCATATATTGATGACTTATTGTTGTAGTGTTGTTTCTAGTGCTCACTTGTATTGACATAATCGTGAGTCTTTGGTTGAGGTTGAGAGCTCACATTTATGCTATGTATTGTTGTTCATGCCATGGGGATTAGGGAGTGCATGTATGGCCCATGTATAGTCACAAGTCTTGTATTGTCAATATATTATTGTTAAGTGTTGAGAGAGTATGAGGTCAGAGTTTTAATTGGGTTTATAGCAGGTTGTTGATGCAGGGAAAAGAAACCAACATAGTCTGACTTTGGATGGACCTATGCCCACAAGTCAGAGGTTGGAAACCTTTTAGCAGGAGCATGGCAGAGTTGGGAATGCATGCAGGCACAAGTGGGCTTACAAGCAGGTATTTTAGGGATAGGTAGAGCATGTCTTTTAGATAGTTGATTTCCGGAAGCATGAGGGGCATGGATGATCCATCAAGGATCCAGAGTGACTTGGCCAAAACCAAACAAAGGTTGGATGAGTCGTTAAAAGTCAAGACAACTCACAGCCATCGGTGCCAATCCTCATCTCAAAAGAAATTTTATGAGGATAATTTTCGGAGGCCCAAATCTGGAAAAGATGAGGAGCCATAGCAAAAGCAGTATCCAAAACTCCTAAGAAAGAGCAGAAATCAAATGAGAAGAGAGCAAATTTGTTTCACATGTCAGGGAGCATGGACACCAAATCATAGTTTTAAAGTTTAAAAGGATAGAGAAGTAGATGTGACTACAAAAATTGAAGATGAGCAAGGAATGGCAAAGAACTCTAGTCAACTAATTGAGGATGAGAAATCATGTGAAGATGTTGACATCAATTCACCTATGCATATATGTTTGATGGCTGAAAATGGTTAGCATAAGGAGGAGATAAATGAAGCTCCTAGTGACCGACATATTATTCCCATGTGTGAAGAAGGCTAATGAGAAGACACTCAGGAAATCCCAACCATAACCCATGTGATGATAGCAGGGATGAGCCACTAATGATGATCAAGCATGAAGAGCACTCAGAGGTGCATGCACATGAGGAGTATGATATACATAATGTGCATTATGAGTCATCTTTGGAGCTCGTTGAAGGATCAAGTTGGAGCCATGGTCGAGGGAGTTGAGCATCCATCTTTGGGGCCAACCATTGCTGAGGTGCAAGTATATGTAGAGGCATCCAACAAGGCTACAAGACTTCTAGATGATAGCCACCAAGAGAAGATTGAGCATATTGGGATAGATCTTATGGCGATGAAGAAAAGACTTAGACACTCTGAGGCACCATCTTGCAACAAATTAGTAAACTTGAGGAGCTTGGAGTTGTGTGTGCCAAGTCAGCGAACATTGGGGAATAGCTAGCATCCCTAACTAGGCTGCTAGGAGTGCATATTTTGGAGTTTCAGAGCAACCCTCTTTAGGAGTACATAGACAAGGCTTGCAGCACTATCAACCCACCTTTGTACATTGGAGAGAGGGGCAAAGTTTTCTATCTAGATCTTATGGGTTGATTAGGCGGAGCAACATGAGTTTAGCATGGTGTAGTTTAGCATTCACATAATGGACTTATTCCATGTACAGGTGTTCATGCATTTCGATCCTTCCCATAGGATGGATTGGGGGGAGGTGATGAGTTGGTATCTTGATGTGTGGATAATTTATGGAGTATCATCCATAGCCAGGGAAAGAGTACATTTGGAGCCATGGGACATGGGTGATGATGGATGGCCAAGGTGGCATTGGGATTCAGGTGGATCTATTGGTGGCAGGGTGAATCAAAAGTTTGTTTGGGATCCATTCATGATTGGGTGGCATGAAGGCATGGTGTGACACAATGTTTCATATGGGATCTTGGTATTGGTGTACAGATGCCTTTACGATTGGCATATGTGGATTACTTGAGGGCAAGCACGAGGTCAAAGGATTTGTAATATTGCCATTTTTTGGTTTCCCTTATGGTGCAATTAGGGTGGATTTCCAGGGTTTGTGTCAGCCAGGTCACAGGAGCGAGATCACGTTGTTAGCGGGTTTGAAGGGTTTTGGAGGAGTTTTATGGGGTCTGACAGGGTTCGATTGCCATATTTCATCATCAAGGTCAATTATGCAAAGTTCATACTTGGTTACGTTGCATTCCAATGATTCCCATAAAACAGGGTTATTATCAAGCATATTTTAAATAAATATACTAAAGATGTTATTTGAAGCAAATTATTTGGAGAAACACCTTAGTGTAATAGCTTGTTGGAATTGAGATGAGGAAATCTGCAAAATAGGATGATGAAAAGAGGTTTTCAGTGGCCAAAGAAATCGTAGAGGAAGATTAATCATTTTTAGGGATTAAAAGTGATTTAAATAAATATAAAAAAAGTCACTTAAATAAAATAAAAGGGAGAAGCCTCTAGAATGAAAATAAAATGAAAAAATAAAAGTGCAAAGGGAGAAGCTTCTAGAATGGAAATAAAATAATAAAATAAAATTGCTTCTAGAAGGTTGAAGAGAGATCCAGCAAATCTTTAAAAAGGGGGGGAGTAGATTTTTGGGACATCAGGAGTTAATCATTTGTTGTTTGTGAGGGTTTGGGAAATTGTCCTCATAGGTTCATTGTACCTGAGACGAAAACCCTTGACTACCTTGGTGAGATTGGATGAAAAACCATCTGATCCCTTGGTGAATTCTTTAAGAATTCACAAGTGCATATCTTGATTCCAGTTACAATTTGGGAGGCCATGGTTAGTATAGCAACAATTATTTTGGAGGCCATGACCTCAACTATTTTCTAGCCATTCAGATATTTTGCTGGTGTTTGTAATAGGTTCTCAGAACCATATTTAATATAATAAGGTTATGAATTTTGTTGAGTTTTCTACTATTTCTTGTGTTATTTATAATTGTAGTATTTTTATTACTAGAGTATTAGCACTTATTTTGATTTTCTAGGTTTTACATGATCTGTTGGCAATTTCTGTTGTGTAAATGGGTGAAAATTTAATGGTGTTTTTGGGTGAAATTCATGAAATAGTTTTGTCGAAGTTAAATTCCTACTATTTTAATAAAAATAATAAAAGGAGATATTACAGTAAAAAAACAAAATTTTGTTGTAGCTTGCATTTATTTTTTGTGGTCCATTTTCCCAATTGAGAAAAAACATATTTGAAATGAACAACATATTTGAAGGGCAAAAATATTTTGTGTGCATGTGTGAAATTGGTTTCATTTTCTTTTGTTGAGAAATCAATGTGGATAGGAATTAGGGTTTTGATTCCTCTTTTATTGATAATTACTTGTGATTATGTGTTGGCCTTTTAATTCTTTATTATTTCTTATTTCATCAAGCAATTACCAATTCAAAAAATGTATGAAGATCACAAGAACAAAAGACACAAGATATAAGCTCTCAGCAAGGGAAAACCCCTCTCCTAGGGGAAAACCTAGTCAAACTCTTCTCTATATAGAATCAAGTAAAAAATGAGACACCCAAGACCCGAAAACAAGACCAAGAATTTCCACCAAGCACAAGTTAGCCCTCCAAAGTATTTCCTCCAAAAGAGTCAAGGTCTCTCCAACTCAACGAAGGTCAAAGTGTTTCTTCTGCAACTTTCAAGGTCTCGACCTATGACTTCAAACCTGCAACTCTTAACTTGCAATTTTGTTCTGTAGTAGCAACAAAAACCCTAGAAAATCTCACAAGTGTGAGCTAATTTAGGTCAAAAATAGTCTTTTTCTCCTTTGCTTGGATTCTATTCCTTTCTTCTTGCCTTTGCTTGTCCTTGATTTTGGTGCAGATCGAACTTGCTTGTGATTTGATACCAGATAGCAATGTTGCATGAAGCGTCCCCCCCCGTTCTAAGGCCCGAAGTGCGTCTCGTGCGGATGCGTCCAGGAAGCGTCCCTGGAAGTGCGCTTCCAAAATTCAGAAGCGCGCTTCCAAAATTCGGAAGCGCGCTTCCGCCTGTTTGGGATGTTTGTTTTAAGTATATTATAAATGCAGATGCTTCGTTCCTAGATTTTGGAAAATGAAGGCTTTCAGACACAAATGATGCTTCCGCGTCCCCGCTTCGTGCAACATTGCCAGATAGGTCGAAGTCTCTTCCTATTTATACCTTCTTCAAGGGTCAAATGGGCCTCTTCTAGGTCAACTTGGTGTTTTGAGTCCAAAAATGACACTTTAAAATCAAATTTAATATTTCTTTCTTGATACAATATGCCCATAAAGTTCTTAGACATATGACAAGGGCTATGTTGACTCAATAAACCTTAAACCATGAAGAACATGCTTGACCTAATTGACAAGAATAAAATAGAGCATGAAACCCATGCTTTGAAAATTATATTTTCTTTCTTTTTGTTTTTACAATAATTATATATAATGATGTAAGTACAATAGCAATTATGAAGACCGAGCATAGTTACGTTTCTCAACACTCTCTCTTAGCTAGGGAGGTATTCACAATTGTACAAATGGTAAAAGGATGACCGCAAGTTGAAATGTTCTAAGAAGTGTATCACAATCAACATATACAATGCTAGAGATCTTGATACCATCCAGGCTAACTGCCAAGGTATCAACCCATCAAGGAATATAGGTACCATCTAGGCTATCTGCCAAGGTACCATCTCAACAGGGATCCAGGTGTCATCTAGGCTACCTGCCAAGACACCATCTCAACAAGGATACAGGGGTCATCTAGGCTTCTTGCAAAGACACCAACCCAACACGGATCTAGGTGTCATCTAAGCTACCCTCCAAGACAACAACTCAAAAAGGATCAAGGTGTCATCTAGGCTACTTGCCAAGACACCAACAGGGATCTAGGTACCATCTAGGCTACCTGCCAAGTTATTGTTGAAGAATCTAGGGAAAATTAAGTTAATGAGATGCTTCTTGCCATGATAACTATTGTGAAGTATTTTAACTTTTTCTTCTTAGCACAATATTCACTTGTTACTATTAAAGTGTGCCTTCTTAGTTCATCAAATAACTACCAAAACAAAAGAGATAAGAACAAAAGATGTTGGCTTTTTGCCAGGGCCAAAACCTCTCACTCTTTGAGAGGAAAACCCGCACAAAATTCTTCTTATAGAGATTCCAATTGACGAATACCAAGACCATGACCCTTGACCTATTATGTCACTCCAAGACCAAGACAAGACCAAGACACCAATCCTCTTCTTTGCCACTGCTGAGATCATTATCATTGTTGCACCATTGAGGCCATCACTATTGCATCACCGAAATATTCATTACTGCTGCAACATCATTGTTGCACCTTCACACCAAGGTCTTCATCAATGAGATCTCCATATTGAGATATGTCTATGAGAGTTGCACTTAGATCCACTAAGATCATGATTGTCTCATCATAGTTGTACCTTCATCGAGATCATAACCATCTATCAAGATCATGACTATATCTAGAAGTATGTTGAGACAGAGATATCCTCATCACAAATATACCAACACTTATGACAACATCTAGAAGTATGCCAAGATAGAGTGAGTTACTATAGGATCACCGAGATCCTTCTCACCACAACGATGCTTAGACTATGACTGTCTAGAGAGCGTGCCGAGAGTGTATCACTGAGATCCTCATCATCATAATTATGCCAAGAACGTGACTGTGTGTGTTACTGTGGGATCTCGGAGATCATCTTCATCGCCGAGACTATGATTGTGTTTTCTTCCTGCATTGAGATCTTCACCAAGACTGTGACTGTGTTCTCCTTGCACTGAGAGCTTCATTGACACAACTATGCCGAGACTATTACCATCGAGAAGGTTACACTGTAATTACTTACTGTAATCACCATTAAGATTTCAGAGGTATTCGAGATCCTGTACTCCACTGTACCCATCGAAAATTACAGAGGAATCTTAGTCACTGTGCTTTTTGTGGTGACCCTAGCCGCATATATATAGTGGTCGGCCTCTACATTTGAGCCGACATGATAGAGTGAACCAATGTGTCTCCTTATGATTGCTTTTAATTTGATTTTCCAGGCCGACATGATGAAGAGGATTGTGCTTGTCATTTGGAGGGATTCTTGACATTGTTTATGACTCAAATACATATGATACATGCCCAAGAAGGGCTCTTCATGACATTGACATTTTGACCTTTAAAGATAGATCCTAAGGCTCTCAATAGGAGCCATCTATACATAAAAATTCTTGCTCATGAAACCCATAATGCAAGCATAATAATAAATTCATTTTCTTGTTTACAAAAAATCATAATTACAATGTCTTTATGAAGACTGAACCTAGTTACCCTTTCTCCAACACTCCCTCTTAACTAGGGAGGTATTCATAATGATACTTGGTCATTCTCAATCTGAAGAATTTCTCATAAGAAGAATCAGATTGGTAATCCCATCTGTATAGCATCATATCAACCAACATTGTTTCCACAACAAGGCCTTGACTGGCAACTCTATCTCTCATTAGATCAGAGCACAATGTTCGCGAGTCCAATGACTATAGACACCTTCATCATTGTCTTTCAAGGTACATACCCACCCGCGTGTTCATTGAGTATGACCTTCTAGGACTATTCTTATCTTGGCTTCCTAGCCCTCAAAGAATATCGGTCCTCTTGCCTACTCTTATCTTGGATGCTCTACACATCCTCAAAGAGCATCGGATGCCAGATGATTACCTAATCTTCCATCCTTTCTTCCCAAGTGAAGACAAGAATGTTGTGTCTATCTCTCCCTCTTAACTAGGGAAGATATGCTCATTCCTGTAAAGGAATGTACCCAAGTTCCCTCTGACTAGGAACTTGCCCAAGCTCCTTCTCAATTAGGGACTTGTCAGGGGTCCTTCTTAACTAGGGACTCTCCTTTTCATCAACAACTTCTTCTTCGTGGGTCCTTCAGCTGCTTGATCAATTTATTTCCTTGATGTCATGAAGTTCAGTCGCTTCTTCCTTGTAAGGCATTAGCCATCCATCACTTTCCTTCTTGGTTCGTCATGTCATCCCTTTCATGGAAAGTGGCCTTCTTGATACATATCTGGAACCCTCATCATATGGCTACTACTTCATCATGTTTCTTTTAGGGATTTCCATCCACCACATGAATGCTAGTTGTACTTGTACTTACAACTCTTGTTCCAGTAGCCCTGCATGAACTCATCCACATATTTTTCAAGAAATCAAAGCATAACATTAAATCAAATAGTACCTTACGAGATGGCTCTTCATCATGACATCTTCCTGTGGGTATTAACATCTTGCATACATGTTGACACACCTCCCAAAGATATCTATTGTCAAGGGTCTCCATCTTTTCCATCAGAGTCTTCATATCTTTTTGGGAGATTTCCTAGTCAAGTCTTCTTGGTCTTTTGGATGTTGATCGCCTTCATCAGGGTTGCATATCTCACGATCTCTTCCTTTCGCACACATTCCATTCCAAGGAGCTTTCAATCAGAGTTTCTTAATTGTAGTCAACCACTTCATACTTCATATGAGGACATATTATGTTGATTTCATCTAGTATGACTTTTATGCCTTCCTGCATCCTTTCAGAGGAGGAGATCCTTTTTCTCTTGATCATGCTTCTTAAGATAGAAGTAGTGATCCATGTTACCTGCAACCATACGACATGACATTATAATATTAAACACAAGCATACATACCTCATTTTACCTTTAGGTCATCTAGGGTTCTTCCAGTAGCTTCCTTGATTGAAAATATCTTCAATCCTTGATCTGCTTCATCATATCATTATCCCATGAATTCCATAAGTTGGAGTTCGTGATGTAACACTTGCTTCCTGTCTAGATTAGTGAACCCTCCAATGAGGATTCCATCAGAGAATCTTGAGGATCTTCAATATCCCCATCTGGCAGATGTTTTCCCTTTTGTATGATGAGCCTTGTCCGAGATGACTTCTTCCTTTCTCGCAATGTCCAATGAGGTTCCCAAGTGCTATATCCTTCATGTTTGACTGCCATAGTGATGGGATGAGCTCTTGTTTCCAATGCTTCCATGATGCCACGATGCATCTTATTATCATGGTCATATCTATGACACAAGATTTAGGAGCTTATGATAGGATCCTTTTGTGAGGGATACCATCTCGATCATAGTATAGATTTGTTACTCCTTTCCTTGGCCCTTTTCTTCAGCTTCCTCCATCTTTTCGGTGATATGAGCTTCTTTCTATAATCTCTCCATAGCATTGAATCTTAGCTATACTATTCTGTCTTGTTTGAGGACCAAACTTTCCTTTTCTTTCTACACATGTTTGAGTCCTTTAACCTTCAACACTTTTGCCCTCAACTTGTCTTTTCTATCCAACATAGAGACCACAAGTTGTTGAATGAGGTAACTTTCTTGTCATTTGTTACCTTGCTTATCAGTTAGTATATTTCAGAATAATGTTGATGATCTTCTTATCATCTCTCCCAGATCTCCCAATTGAGATCTTATGAAGATATTCCTTCATTCTTTGATACCTTCAATCAAGTCTAAGTGATATGACCTTTCTTCACTGCATTTCAGAGAGTATATCTTCTAGTATTTCATATGTCTCTTTTATATCTTCTCTCTTGGTACATAGGGATGAGAGGACCTTTCACTGATTTCATAAGAATCTTGAGTCTTTTGATGCATTCAAACAATGCTTGACCTTTAGAGAATTTTCCATAGATACCAATGTTTTCTCTTCCGGAGACCATATCTATCCTCCTTTCTTATGCAAGGAATTTCGATGACCCAACCGATTTATAGATCTCCTTGCAAACACGAAGTCATTTAACCAAACTTGATTATAAAATGAAAGATAGTTACTTAACAAGTGACGATGAACTCTTCACTTGATCACTTTGATGATTGCTGAAGAAGATGTATTAGAGCTTCCTCTTGGATGATCTTCTTTCAGATGAAAAAGCCTTTCTTCAATAGAAAAGGTTTCTCCTTTTGATGAGGATGATATGTTGCTTCTTCGAATGATCTTCTTCTAGGGTAAGGAGATGATCCTTGCTTGTGAAGATGACACTACCTTTTTCTTGTGGTGTAGATTAGGACTGCTTCTAGGGTTTCAACTTGATGAGGGTCTTCGTGGTCTTTTGATGATGACTATGGAGACAAAAGTTCTTTCTGTTGTAGACTGTTTCTTTGATCTAGTGTTTGATCCTTCAATGTAGATCTTGATCCTTTTGACATCCTTCCACTTGCTTTGATGCCCTTCTTGAAACTTGATCCTTGAATGTCCATTTTCTGCCCTTCCTTTGACTTCAACACCTTAGCTCTGATACCATGTTGAAGAATCTAGGGAAAATTAAGTTAATGTGATTCTTCTTGCCATGATAACTATTTGTGAAGTATTTTATCTTTTTCTTCTTAGGACAATCTTCACTTGTTATTATTAAAGCGTGTCTTCTTAGTTCATCAAATAACTACGAAAACAAAAGGGACAAGAACACAAGATGTTGGCTTTCTGCCAGGGCCAAAACCTCTCTCTTTGAGAGGAAAACTCGCAAAAAATTCTTCTTATAGAGATTCCAGTTGACGAATACTAAGACCATGACCCGTGACCTATTATGCCACTCCAAGGCCAAGGCATCAATCATCTTCTTTGTTAGTGCTGAGATCGTCGTCATTGCTGCACCACTGAGGCCATCACTACTACATCATCGAAATCTTCATTACTCTGCAACATCATTGCTGCACCTTCACCGATGTCTTCATCAACGAGATCTCCATATTGAGATATGTATATGAGAGTTGCACTTAGATCCACCGAGATCATAACTATCTCATCATAGTTGTACCTTCGCCAAGATCATAACCTTCCATCAAGATCATGACTATTACTAGAAGTATGCTGAGACAGAGATATCATCATCACAAATATACCGAGACTTATGACAGTGCCTAGAAGTATGCCGAGACAGAGTGAGTTACTATAGGATCACCGAGATCCTTATCACCACAACAATGCTTCGACTGTGACTGTCTAGAGAGAATGCCGAGAGTGTATCACTGAGATCCTCATCATCATAATTATGCCAAGAACGTGACTGTGTGTTACTGTGGGATCCCTAAGATCATCTTCATCACCGAGACTATGATTGTGTTTTCTTCCTGCACTGAGATCTTCACCGAGACTGTGATTGTGTTCTCCTTGCACCGAGAGCTTCATTGTCACAACTATGCCGAGATTGTTACCACCGAGAAGGTTACACTGTAATTACTTATTGTAATCACCACCGAGATTTCAGAGGTATCCAAGATCCTGTACTCCACTGTACCCATCGAAAATTACAGAGGAATCCAAGTTACTGTGCTTTTTGTGGTGACCCTAGCTGTATATATATAGTGGTCTGCCTCTACGTTTGAGCCAACATGACAGAGTGAACCGATGTGTCTCCTTATGACAACTTTTAACTCGATTTTGTAGGTTGACATGACAAAGAGGATTGTGCTCGTCATTTAGAGGGCTTCTTGACATTGTTTATGACTCAAATACATTTGATACATGCCCAAGAAGGGTTCTTCATGACATTGACTTTTTGACCTTTAAAGATAAATCCTAAGGCTCTCAATAGGAGCCTTCTATACATAAAAATTCTTGCTCATGAAGCCCATGAAGCAAGCATAATAATAAATTCATTTTCTTGTTTACAAAAAATCATAATTACATGGTCTTTATGAAGACTGAACCTAGTTACCCTTTCTTCAACATGGAGCAACCCTAACAGGGATCTAGGTATCATCTAAGCTACCTGCCAAGATACCAACCCTAACAGATCTCAGTACCATCTAGGCTATTTGCCAAGGTACCAATATAGAGCTTACCCAAAGCTCCCTTTGTCCATCAGGGAGAGTGAACTTGTTTATCAGCTTCTCGAGTCCAACTATCTCTTGTGCCACATGTTATGGCCACATCCACTCAATCCAAACATCATTCTGTCATTTGCATCCTAGCAACATGTCATGTCTCACCAATATCTGTTCAACAATGCCCCAGTCAATACCATAACCTCTACTGTTGCTTGCCTCTTTGGAGGTCAAATATTTTTGAACTTCACATTGATCTAAGGTCTTCAGCCTGCATATGTCAATATCATGTTCTTGGAATAAACTAGTCAACAAGCTTCAGATATCTGATCCAAGAGGGATTACATATCTTCCATAGAACTTGTCTTTTCTCCCTTTCTTCAAGAATCTTACAACGAATGTTGACCTATATCAACAAGCTTCCTTTCACAACTCCCCCTTTCCATCATGTTGATCATCTTTTATAGAGTTATCAATAGGCATGAATATTTTATTCTTCGTGTCTTGCTTCGGCCATTTATTATGTACCTCAATTCTCAAGCATAATGTCAATTTTGTTAGTCTAGAGTTTCTCCTTACAACAAAAACGTTTGGTCCTAGGGTCCTAAGATCCATTCATCATCCCAAACTTAGGTAGGGTTTAGTACATACCCTAGAACCTTATTCAAAACTCTATTAGGGTTTCAAGATACTTAGCAAAGAAACATTCAACTAGCAAACCTTAGATGTCATATTCCAAGAACTAGGGATTCATAGAAGTAACAATCAATTAGGGTTAGGGTTTTTGTTCCTAGGGTTTACTGCCAGCGAAGTTTTGGAAAACCTAAATACCGACAAACCCTAAATTCTCAAAATTTACAAAATAACGCCAAAAGCCCCATAGATCCTTTACATCACAAAAACATAATATAGAAAACATACCTTAGAACTTCTGAATCAAAGCTTCTTTTTAAATTCATACTTCTTTCAAGATTCAAAGTTACCTTTGAAGCTTCTGCTGAATCTCGGACTTATCATAGAGTTTTGTTTTGATATTATAAATTCTTCTAACCCAGACAGTTTTCGGCATGTACCTACATTCTCATTCAGGAAGATCACAAAAGAATAGTTACAATCAAATAGTGAAAGATAAAGTATTTACTAAAGGAATCAATATTAGTATAAGAGATATGGGGCACTTATCTTTTATGAGCAGCAACATTTTCCTTTTTTTCATTATGCTAATCATTATTAAGAAGTCATTTTCAAGCACGGATCTTATATTGATCTGTCCTTCCATCCTTTTCATCTTGCTTCCACCATTTACCTGCAATTCTTTGACAACAAGTACAACCAAGCAAAATATACAAATACTAGAGTATGATGTCAATTTTGGCAATCTAGGGTTTTCATGATATTTCAAAAGTGTGCTCTAGGGTTTTGGTTATAAACCCTAGATATCCCATGACCCAACCCTTATTAGGGTTATTAGCGAGAAGATCTAGCCCTAGGGTTTCAAGTCCTAGACTATTTCCAACCCAACCCTTGCTAGGGTTTTACTACATACCCTAGATTCTTCTTGCGAACCCTAAACGTTAGGGGCTAGGTTTTCCTTTCCTAGGGTTTTCCAGTCCAAGCCCCATCCTAGATATCAACAATTTTTCAAACAAACCCTAGATATTAAGATTTACTATGCAAATATCTCATGCATTTCATTTCTTGATCTCAAGGCTTAAATATTTGGAATGCTATCATATAGACAATTATATGTCTTTATGTTTATGCAGACCCTTTATCTTAAAAAAAAAACACTTCGTGATCTTGATACTTTAACTTGAAATGCATATAGGAATTGTACACACCTTTGTGATTTTAGCATACCTTTTCCTTTTGCAAGGATCTAGTCCTACTTCACCTGTCGACATTACCTTCTTTAACCTCAGCCTCTATGCACAATTTTGAGATTTTTCGGTCTGCTATTAAGGCCGACTTTTTGGTCGCAAATCTCCACAAAATCTCTATGGCTAGCCTTCCCTTACAAGTCCCTTCCACTCGCTGCCCTTAATTCTCTTGCCAATCCATAGTAGGCCTTTTTGGCCCTCCAAAAGATCACCTACAGGTGCTCGGTCTGTTAAGGGGTAGCCACAGGAAGTTCAAACCTGTTATCATAAGGAAATTAACCACAACTTTGGCACAAAACTGCCCATAACTGCGCCTTCTCAATTGGTCAGACTTCTGCTCTTTCTTAGACCTACAATAGATACATAGAGACCCAAAACTAGTCCTCAAATATCTTAGTTCTAGCGTCCTTTAGTTCCATTGCTATAGATGGTCTTTTCTTATGATGATTTGCACTTGCTTGATGGATTAGATTATATTCTCCTTAGTAGCTCATCTCTCCAAGTTGCTCCCAGACCTTGTATCTTTGTCATATATTGGAGGAGATGTCATACATCAATTGTGTAGCTGAGATGTTATGCCTTTTTTGCATCATACTTGAGGGAGTATTCACATTGTTCATGTGAAGATCTTGAGTCATACAACAACTTCGTAGTTTGTGTTTGACTATCAACCTCTTCATAGTTAATAAGGAACTCGCATCATCATCATTTGTCAACTATACTTCATTGATCACTGTTATTTGGATATAAATAACTCTAGATTAGTCATATAAGAAGGAACCCAATATCAAGGTAGGAGATTGATGCATCAACAAACTTGGATTTTTTGGATTTCTACATCTCAGATGAACTTGTCTTCATTTTAGATAGAAAACGGATTACTTGATATGACCAGAATTTTATATCAGCCCACAGTTAGACTTGTTTTCAAATCTAGCAAGCTTCCTTTCTTTTCATAATGCCAACAACTTGGTGATCTTCTAGCCTCCTTTTCTCAACCTTAGCTCTGATACCATGTTGAGAAATCAATGTGGATAGGAATTAGCCTATTAGGGTTTTGATTCCTCTTTTCTTGATAATTACTTGTGATTGTGTGTTGGCCTTTTAATTCTTTATTATTTCTTATTTCATCAAGCAATTACCAATTCAAAAAAGTATGAAGATCACAAGAACAAAAGACACAAGATATATGATCTTAGCAAGGGCAAAACCACTCTCCTAGGGGAAAACCTAGTCAAATTCTTCTCTATATAGAACCAAGCAAAAAATGAGACATCCAAGACCCCAAAACAAGACCAAGAACTTCCACCAAGCACCAAGTTAGCCCTCCAAAGTATCTCCTTCAAAAGAGTCAAGGTCTATCCAAGTCAATGAAGGTCAAAGTATCTTTATTCTGCAACTTTCAAGGTCTCGGCCTATGACTTCAATCCTGCAATTCTCAGACTACAATTTTAGACTATAGCAACAATAGAAACCTTAGAAAATCTTTCACGTGTGAGCCGAATTAGGTCAAAAATAGTATTTTTCTCCTTTGCTTGGATTCTCTTCCTTTCTTCTTGCCTTCACTTGTCCCTTTCTTCCGATTTTGGTGCATATCAAACTTGCTTGTGAATTGATACCAAATAGGTTGAAATCTCTTCCTATTTATGCCTTCTTCAAGGGTTGAATGGGTCTCTTCTAGGCTGACTTCACTGGCAGTGCAGACTTGGTATTGGGAGTCCAAAAATTACACTTTAAAATCAAATTTAATATTTCTTTCTTGATACAATATGCCCATACGGGTCTTATCTTATGACAAGGGCTATGTTGACTCAATAAACCCTAAAGCATGAAGAACATGCTTGACCTAATTAACAAGAATAAAATAGAGCATGAAACCCTTGCTTTGAAAATTATATTTTCTCTTTCTTTTTGTTTTTACAATAAATATATAATGATGTAAGTAAAATAACTATTATGAAGACCGAGCATAGTTACATCTCTCAACAACTTTTGCTAGTTATTTTATTTACCAATTAAAAATCTTAGTGTGCATTTTATTTTGTGAGTTGTATTAAATTTTGATAGCAAGGAAATCACAAAGAAATAATTTGTCAAGTTGTGGTTTAGGAAAATTTAACATAGTTAATAGGGAGCAACATGAATGCAAGGGAAAAATAGAGGTATATATTGACCACATTGTAACCAATTCCTTAATTTGCACTTTGTAGATGACTTAGCTTTTAGACTTGAATTGACCCAACAATTTACTGAGGACACTATCTTATGTTTGGATACTTATGTGTAAGTAGCTATTGCAATTGTTTGTGAGGAGAAAATGAAGGTTTTTCTTATGGATAAAAGGACCCCCTACATTGGGTTGAATTAAAAGTGGAAGTGCATAAGACTTAAGATAATCAGTTGGTATTTGGGCATTCCCTTTTGTGTACATGCTTCTCTTGTAGATCAATGGAGGTGGATTATGGGAAATTTTGAAAAGATGCTTCTTGCTTGGTTCATTTTTGACTTCTGACTTGTTGGGAGGATTACAGTTGTGGATAGAGTCCTAGCATTAGGAGATTTGTATTACTCCTCATGCTTCTTTTCTTAATAAGTTTATAGAGCCTTGGAGTGTGAGGTTCAAGGCTTTGGGACAAAGGGGTTCCCTTTATTGGCTTGGGACATGTTACCACCAAAAGTGGGTAACCCATAGGAGAGAAATTTTCTCCTCATTTGATAGCCAACCATCCAACAACCCTATGATAGTTTTCTGATAGCTTTATGTCAGATCTCTCTACCTATTGCTCTGGTTAGTGCTCTCGCCCATTTAGCATTCTTCTTGAAGGAAGGTGGGCCATCTATCAATAGGTGCTTTAACAATTTTAAGGAATCATGTGCTTTAATTTAATGTTAAAGGAATAGTAGTATGAATCACTGGGAAAACTAGTTGATTGACTGCTCATGATTGTATCCTTGTTCCCATACTTCACTTGGGAGGTTAGCCTTTGACTCTAGTCCAGTGGGACCTCCTCTATTGGCCTTATGGTTTAGGAGGGGCACTAATAGGGGGCACTGATCAATATAACATGCCCATGGTAATCCATACACACCACTTTCCATCCTTTCCATATTATTCATCTCCATTCTTTGGGTTGATTGTCATTGGTCATTAGGATTGACACCCTATACCCACATTCTTGAATCAAGGATTGGAAACTTGGCCTTGGAGGTTGTTGTAGTTGAAAGAATGATGAAAGCATATAAGGCCACAATAGAAAGAAAATGTAAAATGCAAAAGATGGCTGAGACTTATTTAGTACGTGGGAAAAAGCTTAGCATGAGCTCTACCCCTCTCATTAGCTATCACCTAGTTCCTCGAGCATTCGCTGTTTCATCTAAAATAAAGGAACCCTTGAATGTCCCAACCTCAATGAGCAAAAAACTGCTACATTTAAGGGGTATTGGAAAGGCACAAAGCAAGCGTGATCTCCTATGCATCAAAGAAAAATAAATCATTAAAGTAAAAAGCGCACCAGAGGGGTGGAAAAAGTGGGCAGAGGGAAGGGGTAACTCATGCCTCCACGATTGCTCCCTTCTTACATCATTTTACTCAAGATGTTGGACCTCCATTAGCTAGTCTCGTGGTTATTGCATCTTCCTTGAAGTATTTCCTACTCCATGACCACATTATCACATGCACCTATGGGTTAATGGATCTATGTAGGACATGTCACTCCCCTTGATGATTGGAAAAGCGTAATAGGGTTGCTAACCTAATCATCCATAACATAAGTGAGGTAACTTGTTTACAAATTTTGAGCTAGTAAGACATTTGAAGGCAAGCCTTGTGTGAAGTATTTTTGTGCCCCTAACATTAGATGTGGTCCAATTTTATGTTTTAAATGGTTTTTATTGCTAACGATGTTGATCTCACTTGATTTTGAGAAGTTTGTTTAAAGCAGTATCATGCATACAATAGAGATCTCATGAGAGATGGCTTGACCCCTCTCCAACACACTCCAGAGGAGGTCTTTCCCAGCACACTCCAGAAGAGGTCTTTCCCTGTTCTGAGAACATATGTGACTTTGTAGCTGTAATGTTCTCGGGAAATAATTTCCCGAGGGACAAAATAGCCTATCAAAGTCCTCAATAAAGGGGAAAAAACCCCAAAATATCCTATGTTGGAAAGTTTTGGGGCAGCTGGGCAAAGAAACCCAAAATTGGGGTTTGGAGTAAAATTTACTTGATCAATTTAAGAAGAAGAGACCCCTCTAGGAAATCTATAAATATGAGAGAGAAGAATTCATTTTAGATCATTATTGTGGATCATTTTATCTCTGTTTTTCTTGAGTTTGAGGCTCTGACGGTTTTAAGACCCCTTTCTCCTTTGTCAATTTCAATGGTGAAAGATTCCACCCTAGTTGACACAATTTTAACTTTTCTTCAATCTATTCTGGCACAGGAATACCATTTGGGAGGCGGCTGGGTTTCTGTTTGTTTTGATCTTCTTGCTCTGGCATAGGCTTATGGGAGGAAATCTTGAATCAACGTATTTTCTAAGGTGGCCCTTGAACCAGCAGAAATCAGAACTTCTTCTTGAGGTCAGCGAGATAGTTTTAAGGGGAAATTGGAAGTGTAACTTTGTCATAATCATTACCTGAGGCTATGCGAGGTTTCATGTAACCTACAAACATCTTACCTGGAGGTCAAAATAGGCAATCTAAGCCAAGTGGAGGTCAGATCTTGCAACTATGAGGGTTTAACATCAATTCTGGTTCAGCGCAGGTTTCTTCAGGCAGTTGGTGACAAACCTAGGGTTTCCACAGGGAAACAAAATGGTAATGCCAGCGACGTGATTTAATGTTGAAATAATTCTTGGGCCCATTCTATAGAAGATCCAAACCCCTAAGATGAAGCATTGACCCTATTATGAATAATAAAAGTGGATGTGGAAGTGGGATTGGGTAGCAGCATGAACTCCGGTGACTAATTGACATCACAAAGGAGATACCTGTGGACCCTACATTAAGCTGTAGCTGTGGTGACCAATTGAAGCCGCAAAAAAATAAAATAGGGAATTGCGTGGGTCCCTTTGTTAGACTGTAGCTGTGAATAAAGATGAGCGAAGGCTCTGTGACGAATTGGAGTTGCAAAAAGAGCCAAGCGAGGGCCCTGTAATAGGTTGTACCTGCGGGCAAGGTAAACAAGGACATAAGCGAGGGACAACAATTAAAGCAGTAGGGGATGAGCCACTGTGAAAATCGAGAGGCAGATTCTGGAGGGACTTCAAATAAATTAAGGTTCGGCTCCCTCTAAGTGTCTTACTGAAGCAACATGACATTCATTATTGAGTTTCACTAGTAGGATGAGGCTTGTACACTGTAGGCAGAGCTGCCTAAACCTGTAGAGTATATTTCAGTTCAAACAATAATACATTTCTGAGTTAAATTTGATACTGTTGGAAACCAATTGTATTGGAGTCGGAATTAGAACTATTATGGAATTGAATGACTTATATTGGCATTGTTGGGGAATAATCTAGAATTAGTTGGTTATATTGAACAGTTGGAATTGGATTTATGCTCAACATATTTGAACTGTAAGGTTAACTGTGTTAATGAAAGGTTAATGCTAATTTTTTGAAAGCTATGTTAGCACTAAACAGTTTGTCATGATCGAAGCATAGAGGGATTTTTGCTCAAGAAAACATAGGCAAAAATTACCCTAAAATACTACAGTGGCATCAGAGGAGAAATCCTGCCAGCCTGGATGGTATTTAAAAATGGAACCTTCAGAAGCAATTTTTTGGCAAAGGTATGCAGAGTCTTGGAGGAAGCTGGAAGAACAACAACCAGAGTCTTTGAGGGATATGGAAGAGCAGCGAGCAGAGACCATTAATTTATTGCAATATTGGAACAAAAGGACTCTTAAGAATTAGAAAAATTTAACTACAATGCACATCTGAAGCAAAGGCTAAAGCATGGTCATGGCTATACAAGGAGCAGACAATTGACCACAAGGATATGGTAAAAGAAAAAGGGAAGCATGATGATCATTGGCAAACATTTGCTTCAAAGTTCAAACACTGAATATGTAGAAAGTACGGAACATGGTCGACAACCCTCTAGTCTACCTGCTGGAGTTGGTGGACAGCTTCCATCTGCACCATGTGTGCATCCAAGGAATCAATTTGTGGGTGGTGTGCATCTACCACTACCAACATGTATTGCTAGACCTATATCACAAACAACAAGTTCACTGATTCAAGGAACTGCAGCCAATAAAAAATACATGACCTCCCCTGTTCAGCCTGCCATACCTTTAGGTACATCTACAAGAATTCCAGGACGAACTCACTTATCAGTTCTACCGTACTCTTCTGCTACATATCTCCCGGGTACTACTCCCATACAGAATCCAGGACATCACACAAACTCTACGAGTTCAAGCATGCCACTGCTAATTAGTCAAGACATGGTGGCACAGTTTTTTTAATACCTGCATACAGACATCAGCCAATGCATATGCAAAACATTTGCAGGATCTCTTCCCGCAGGCTTGAGAACACTAGAAATTTTATGAAATTAGATGGAAGAAAAACGGGAAGAGAAAGAATGAGTAGTGTCTACCTTCACTGGCTCTAAAGGACAGGCTTGTGAATTGATAATTGAAGCTGTAAATAGAGGAATAAATAATGGTGTATCAGGAAATAAAGAATCTCTTTTTGAGATCGCTATTAATGAATCACAGTCCCAAATGGATGCTCAGTTGGATAGCAACTCACAGAAAGTTATGCACACTCATGATAAGCATAGTATGGCGCATTGTGCTGATAATCTCCAAGAAAAAGGAATCATTTCTACATTTGAAACTGAAGA
>APFE030831832.1:175025-197430 GCA_000404065.3 Pinus taeda
TAGGAGCTATAGGAGGTAGACCACGTCCTCTACTGGTGGCAGGGGTAGCCCGGGCAGGTGGTGTCACCTGGAAACATTACAATCTCCCAATCCTGAAATCCTAAAAAACTGATAAGTTTGCTGCATTTTGAATGAAATCTAAAATTCTACTTTCTCCATATGAAATCCAATGAGGCCGGAACCACTCTCAACATCCTGAGTCATTTCATGGTAATGTTAAAAATTTAAGTAAAAGGATGAAAATGAAGATTAAGGAGAATGTCACTTTTACTTTAAGAATTTAACATTACCATGAATAGCATATCAATACTAGGGCCTAGAACGCTCAAACCCTCCTTGGCAGCAACCACATAGCTCTCCCCCTCCTTCTCCAGCAATCAGAAATGAAAATGATATGAAAAAAAACCGAAATCAGATTTTTATAGGCCATGCAGAAATTTTTTACAAGGACCGGGCGATATTTTCGATTGTCGCGCGATATTTTCCGAAATATCGGCGATATTTCGGAAATCGCGCGATATTTTCAAAAGCCGAAAATATCGCGATATTTCCGAATATCGCCGATATCTCGGCGATATTATATTTAAAAATGGAACCTTCAGAAGCAATTTTTTGGCAAAGGTATGCAGAGTCTTGGAGGAAGCTGGAAGAACAACAACCAGAGTCTTTGAGGGATATGGAAGAGCAGCGAGCAGAGACCATTAATTTATTGCAATATTGGAACAAAAGGACTCTTAAGAATTAGAAAAATTTAACTACAATGCACATCTGAAGCAAAGGCTAAAGCATGGTCATGGCTATACAAGGAGCAGACAATTGACCACAAGGATATGGTAAAAGAAAAAGGGAAGCATGATGATCATTGGCAAACATTTGCTTCAAAGTTCAAACACTGAATATGTAGAAAGTACGGAACATGGTCGACAACCCTCTAGTCTACCTGCTGGAGTTGGTGGACAGCTTCCATCTGCACCATGTGTGCATCCAAGGAATCAATTTGTGGGTGGTGTGCATCTACCACTACCAACATGTATTGCTAGACCTATATCACAAACAACAAGTTCACTGATTCAAGGAACTGCAGCCAATAAAAAATACATGACCTCCCCTGTTCAGCCTGCCATACCTTTAGGTACATCTACAAGAATTCCAGGACGAACTCACTTATCAGTTCTACCGTACTCTTCTGCTACATATCTCCCGGGTACTACTCCCATACAGAATCCAGGACATCACACAAACTCTACGAGTTCAAGCATGCCACTGCTAATTAGTCAAGACATGGTGGCACAGTTTTTTTAATACCTGCATACAGACATCAGCCAATGCATATGCAAAACATTTGCAGGATCTCTTCCCGCAGGCTTGAGAACACTAGAAATTTTATGAAATTAGATGGAAGAAAAACGGGAAGAGAAAGAATGAGTAGTGTCTACCTTCACTGGCTCTAAAGGACAGGCTTGTGAATTGATAATTGAAGCTGTAAATAGAGGAATAAATAATGGTGTATCAGGAAATAAAGAATCTCTTTTTGAGATCGCTATTAATGAATCACAGTCCCAAATGGATGCTCAGTTGGATAGCAACTCACAGAAAGTTATGCACACTCATGATAAGCATAGTATGGCGCATTGTGCTGATAATCTCCAAGAAAAAGGAATCATTTCTACATTTGAAACTGAAGAAATAGATTCAGAGAACATACAAAAGGAGCGTTTCTCTAAATCTGGACTTATGGATGATGAGACAGGAAAGCCACACCCAAAAGATGCACTCGTTGCTTTGTTCGACCACAGTCATCATACACTTCAAAGGCGTGTCGTTGAAACATATGAGCAGAGACTATAGCAGCCCTGTCTTGTCAAGGGAAGCATTAGAATGCAAGGGCACTGCTCTGGCCTTATTGCAGAAAAAGGCACAACAAGCAGTAGCCTACCATCTATTCTATCTGATAATGCAAAGGATAATAATAGTGGAGGAAAAAAGTGGAAAGCCTTGGTAATTTTGAAATCTCTTCATTTTCTTCCAACAATAGTGGATGCAGCATTGAGGGAGTAACTCATGCATCATGCTATACTACTGGTGGTGCTGTTTCAAACGGACTTGTTACTCCCATGGGCCTTGGGAACATGCTTCATTGGGCTCTAGCTGGAGAGTACCATCCAATGAGTTTATTGCAAGACAGTGATGATGAAGATCAGGTCCAGAAAAGAGTTAACAAAGTGGCAAAAGCATTGAAGGGGAAACACTGGGATCAAGCCTTCAAGTTGCAGGCATTGGTATGACAAGTTCCCTTCTACAGAGGGATGAAGGTTGTGCGCCCATGCGGCATTGTTTTCACTGGTCCTTTGTAAATCCATGTTATGAAGAAGAACCTTTACTCCACCATGTGAAACCACCTCTATCCATCAAATTTGCAGTTCCCCGCTTCAGTACAACGGAGAAAAATGGAGTTCTGGATATTGACACCTGCATCAACAGGCTGATCCATGACCTTAAGAGTTGGAAAATTGGTAGAATCTACCTCCCAAATATGCGGTGGTTTGCAAGGGAGGAAGACTAGAGTTTCTTACAAGGGTTTCTTACGATGATATTCAACTAAGCCAAGGCTCATGAAACCCTCAAGAAAGTCCTCAAGTTGAGGGGAAAAAAGACTAGAGTTTCTGTTTTGGAGCAACACCTAGGGGAAGAGAATTTATGGATCAAATTTGAGTGGATGCCCACCAAATTGATAGGTTAGGTATTCTAGCCCTATCTCTTGATGTTTAGGCTCTCAAATCACCAAAAAGCCTCCTCCCAAAAATTTCATTGCAAGCCCTAGATTTTCACCCTAGCATTTAAAGGACTGAATTTAAGGAGATGAATTTATGGATAAAATTTTGAGATGATCACCAAAGGCTTGGACTAGTGCCATGTCCTTTAGGCATATGGAGGCAAGGATGTGATAGATAAGCCAAATTTGTTGATATGGAGGTCAAAATTCAATGCCCTAGGTATAAAAATTTCAACATTTACCCACTCAATGATAATTGGAGTTTGATGGAGAGTTATAAGAATTCCTCTCCTATGAACATTTATTACATGTTAATAGTTATACAATGAGTAACATATGCAATTCTCAATTAAATAGCCATTAAAATTTATTTTCAACAAATTAGGGCACAATCAAGCATAACCTAGAAGCAACAATTCCATAGACAAAGTCAAAACGATAATCTTTAACAATAGGCACTTACAAGATAACATGTAGTATATCCATCCATTCACCAAAGAAATAGCTCCAAAGACAATCCAAAATAGCTTCCAAACATCAAAATGCATTCTTAGAGTCTCTAATAGCCAAGAAGGAAAAAGTGTGAATTCTCTTATGATGTCCGAAATCTCCAAGTGATGATGATGAGAGACTCAAATGAGGTCTCTTCTATTTATACTTGTCTAATGAATGTTAATTTAGCCTAAAAGCCCCTCTTAGTTGTCAAATGATGGGCAAAAACTATTTGAGGTTAAAAGGCGACCTCATAGCCAATGTTAAAACATAAGAAAACACAGTCAAGAGGGTCAAAATGATTACATCATCCATGTGTGAGCCTCTTGGAGGGATGCGTTGAACTCTATTGGTGCCAAGTTGAGTGAAGAGTGCTCCAAAAATCATCCTCTAGGGGTTGGCCCCTAGATCTCCATGCAAATCATTGTGTGGGCCCTATTTTTGTGTTTGGGGCACAAAATGGGTCTCATGGGTCTCTTGGTGATAGAATAGGCTGGTTTTGCTCCAACGTTGAGGGCTTAGAGAATTGTGTTAGCCCTCCCATGTCTCAAGGGGTGAGACAAACCTCATTTAGGCCTCAGATTAGTTGCCAAAAGCCATATATATTGCCAAGTTGGCTAGGGGCATGTTGGTCCATTTGCATATCTCATGAATAATGTGGGGCAAAACGTAGACTGCTGGGGTGTTGTAGGTGCCCATGGAATGGAGGGATACTCTGCAAGTGATAGGAGTGCCATGGCTCTCAACGCTTCACCTATAGGGTGTCATAATGCTCCTCTAATGGATCTGGGCCCCAGTTAAGTTACCCAGGCTATGATGGAAACCACCTGCCAGTCACACACAATGTACTGTGTTGCATCTTCACCATCAGGTACAATTAGTCATTAGCGCATCTAAGTGGACCAAGATTGTTAATCAAGGGAAAATTGACACTTCATACATGGCTTCTCTTCCAAATTTGGGGCTTTGATCACGTAATAGTGTTACCTACCTAGATAAGAGTAGCTAATAAACGATCCTATTAGGTGTTCCCGGCCCTAAGGGGAAGGACTTGTCCCTGGTACATCCATCAATTAATATGTGGCATGTGAATAATGGTGAAATGGATAGGGGCAAAGGGGTCTCGAGGCAAAGTCCCATGGGTGCAAGGATAGCAATAATGAGGAAGTCCACATATTGGGTGTACAAATGTGAGGAGGGAGCAATCATGGTTACATGAGCTACCCCAGCCTTTGTTTTTCCACCCTTTTTTATTTGCCTTATACTTTTGATTGATTTTTTCTTTGTATTATTGCTTGAAGCCCTAGGAAATGAGAGCATGTTGTGAATGATGTAAAGCAGCTATTATCACCTTAGGGTGGGGGAGTTCATTGCCCGCAAGAGTTGGGATGTACATGGGTTCCTTTAATGATGTGAAGGGCACTCATGGGCCCTAGGATCCAGGGTGATGGCCATAATGATAAGGGTTAGAGCTCATGTATGACTTTTGCCCACTAGCTATATTAAATGTCCCGACCATCTTTTACATTTTATAATTTTCTTTTCTTTTGTTTCTTACTTGTGGCCATGATATTCTTTTAACTTTCTTTTAGGTGCATCAACCTCTAGGGCAACATTTTTAGGCTCGACCCAGATATGTGGACAAGGGGAGAGGGTGTGCTAGTCCCTTGTGGTCCTAGTAGTCATGTGGACCTAGAGAAGGGAAATGGTGGAATAGGGCTTGTAATGTGTGGAGGGGAGTGAAAAATGCGGAACGAGAAAACGGGACCATGCTACTAAGATCGAGATTTCCCAAGTAGTGCCCTTCCTAAAGCCATAGGCCAATAAGGGAGGTCCCTCGAGATTAGGATTGAAAATTAACCCCCATTTAAGGTGAGGGAACAAAACCATGGTCAAAGCCCGCCCTTCTTCCAAGTCACCCAATAATCCATGCCCAAAATGTGCAAATGAAAAACAAGCATGAGCACCCAATTACATAATGAAAAGCATACCTTTTGGATTGGATTGCCCACTTTCTAACATATGCTCTTGACAAATGGGCAGGAAAAATACAACTAATGCAGGTGGCAGAGATAAAGTAGCACATCACATCGGCTACAAGGTGGTTGTTAGGGGTTATCAGCTGCTAGCTGGAAGACGATGAATAGGAGAAAGGCTCTTCTAGGGGTACCCACTTTTGGTGGGAAACATATTGTTCCAATTGGGAAATGAGCTCATTGTAGAGTGCATGATCCATGTACTCGAACGTGGAGGTCATGAGCCAACAATCTCTTGGGACGTAGACTTGTATCCTGCACATCACAAAACAACTATTGGAAGCATGTGCACTGGGCGTAGTTTTATCTCCAATATTTTTCATCAAATAATTTATCCATACAAAAGTAAATCTACTCTAAGTGCAAGTCTAATCTAGATGCAACTATTCTAGTGTGAGAACATGATATGATGATGTTAGCCATGCAAAAGAGATATGTAATGCAACTACACTAGTATGGAATGCTAACACACTATGCATGAGCTAAGTATAGTCATACAACCAATGTAACCAACATATTATTAGATCAATATGAGATAACTTGTTCACACGAGTTCTTGTGAGATAGGGCATCAAAATATCACATCCTCCTTTGCAAAATTGGCTTGACGAAGGGCAAGGGTGGGAGGCGGGAAAACAAAAAAAACCAAGCATCATGAAGAAGAATCATGGGTGAGGAAGAAAAATCCTAATTGCACCATTGGATCCTCTCTTGTAACCAAAGAATGAGAATTCAACAATCAAACTCATGAACTTTTGATGAAGAACAACCTCAGCCATATCGTTCTCATCATTGTCCTTAGGAACATGTTGGGAGAGATATGATGAGGAAGATGAAGGACATATAAGATCATCATCAGTGTCATATATTGGATCATTGTCAAAACGATGATCAATATCCCATTTGCCTTCTTCTACATGTAGGAATTCATAAATGTCAACATGATGCAGATCCCAAGGAGCCATTTCCTCGAGTCTCGCATAACAACCAAAAGGGTAGTCTCTAGGGTGAATTAAAAATGCCTTGAGGGATGCTTGCTTCACTTTACAAGAATTATCATTGAGGTTCAATGAAGAACAAAGGCTTCGTTCTTCCACTGGAGTCGCCAAATAATGATTTATATTCTTGTTAGGGAATAAGGTAAATATTTTCATAAAGGTAAACTCGATTTGTCCCTGGCAACAACACCAAAATGTTACCACAAAATCTAACAGGTCTTGGAGTGATAAACCCTACAAGACAAGAGCTAGACAAAGTGCTAATAATGAGGTAGAGGCCCAATGTCACCTCAGCCAAGACCCCCGGCTCTTTATGGACTTTTATTGTTGGGAGTAGTCCCAGTAGGAGGGAGATCATTTAAAATAGGTATGCTAGGTATAAGGCACAAAGTGATCAAGCTAGAGCTCATTCAAGAGAGAGACTCAATAATGGTTCAAAGCTTCAAAGAAACAAAACCCTCTCAAAGAAAAGCCCTAGAAAAGAAGGCTCAAGACCTAGGGTTTCAAGATTTTTCGATGGTAACAGGTATTCACAAGGTCAAGGCCCAAGGGAAAGGGTTTCTTACAATGATATTCAACTAAGCCAAGGCTCATGAAACCATCAAGAAAGTCCTCAAGTTGAGGGAAAAAGATAGAGCAAGATATTTTGTTAGTTTTTGGTAGCAGCAAACATGTGTTCTAGTCTCTATGGTGTCTATGAGGCTAAGGAAGATAGGAGGATAATTATCTACAAGACCTAGAAAAAGTTTCCAAGGGAAATGCCTTAATTAGATTAATTAGCCAATTATTAAATATTTTCCTAAGTCTAACTTAGGAAAATTGGTTAATTAAATCAAATTAATTGAGGTAAATTGATTTTGCTCTGGAGACTTCTGGAAAAGTCACTTGATGGGGTCAAGATGATCTTAGCTATCGATTGTGATTAGATTGTGGCCGTTGGTTGCCCAAAGAAAGATTATAAGAGCAAGTCGATGGGGCTTTGGAAATCGCTTAGAGATAGCGAATTGCAGTGATAGCAAGGGTGCAGAGGGAGACACTAGCAATAGGGTTTCAACAAAGAGATTGGGAAGAGAGTTTCTGGAGAAATTCTCCATAGATATTCCAATCATTCCGAGGAGGAAAGGAGGTCGAATTATTTTGTAGTGAGGTCGTACTAGCTAGTGTGAATTAGCCAGTGTGCATAGTTGGGTAGTAGATCGATTTCTAGTTGCCGGAGACAAGTACTGGAGGAGGTGTGAGTTGCTCAGTCGAGTTGCAGAAGGCAGAGATAATCACCGAAACTAATTTCTGGAGGAAGTGTGAGTTCCAGAGAGGGTCATATGCATTTTCCAGTTGCCAGTGCAAATTGTAGGCAGGTGGTGCGAGTTGTAGGTAGGAGGCCGTGTGGTATTGTAGAAGGGAAGCTTGTGTTTCCAATTCGATTTTGCCAGTAGGAGTGGAGAAAGAATTATTTGTTAGAGCTTTGACAGTGTGAGGCAAACAATTGTTGTAATTCTCAATTTGTTGAAGATTTATGAATAATATAAACCCTCATCTACAGAATTGTTGTTCCCCACATTTGGGTTTTTCTAGGGTCATTTGTCTAAAAATATTGGTGTCTTCTATTTTGTGTGTGAGCATTATCTTTTCTCATTTCCTATAATTATTTGTGGAAATCGCAGTGGTTATTTAATCGTTATTTGTCATAATTAATTTCTAAAGACATAATCTCCAGTAGATAGAAGATTAAATTCTAGTTGTCGCAATTAAGGAAATTTCATAGATTTTATGGATGAAATTTGAGTGGATGCCCACCAAATTGATAGGTTAGGTAGCCTATACCGATCTCTTGATGTTTAGGCTCTCAAATCACCAAAAGGCCTTGTTATCGGTCTAACTAGCAGGGGTCCTAGGAGGGGTTCCTATAGAGCAACTACTAGGTCGAGAGCAACAATGAAGCGATAGCTCACTTTCACCTTAGCTAAGGCTCCCTGCTCTTTTAGACTTTCACCGATGGCAGGATTCCTGGTATATGAGGAATCACGAGAATATATGGTCAATGATAAGATAAGGAAGTGATTCCTAGACCTATTCACAAGAGAGACTCTACTAAATGGGTTGCTTGCTTTAGAAGCAAGGTGATGAACTCTCTAGGAAGGGTTAAGAGGGCCTTTGGGGATAGGTTTTGAGAGTATGCTTTGTCAAGGTAGCCCATAGTCTCAAAAGGCCTTATGGATTCTTAACTTCTAAGTGATTAAGTGATCTTTGTGGAATTGGAGTCAACAAGTTGCGTGTCCACAAAGGGCCAACTGAACCCAAAATTAGGCCAAGGATATGGAGTTGATCAACTAAGGATGTACTTGACCTAATTAGGGAAGGGAAGGGGATCAAAAAAAAATATTCTTTTGATGATTTAGTGTTATGATCCCAATGAGGTCACTAGCAAATGGGAAACTAAGGGCAAGAATTGATCTTCAAGCTAGGGCTTGAAATATCTCAAGATCCCACCGTCGGAATTTTGTGAAATTTGGAGGGCTTCTAGAAGACACACCAACGCAGTTGTGGGCAAGAGATCGATTTCTTTAGATGGCTAAATTGTGAGAAAAGTGATGCCCTAGGAGACCTATGGAGACTAGGCCTAGAAGAAAGGGAAAGTTGAGAGGAATTCTCTTTGAAAATGATCACCTATGAAAGGATCAGTGCCTTATCCTTTGGGGAAGATGGAATCAAGATGGAATTTGTGATTTAGAGGAACAACACCCAATCAAGGAGCCTCCTAAACAACTTCGCATCACAATTAGGGCATGAGAGTAGCTGCTAGAAGAATTTATACTTCAATTTGCAATAATTGATGACCTATCAAGATGTTTTCAATAGAAAGAATCTCTAGGAACATTCACCCTTTCACACATGATACATGGGATGATGCAATGCTACAAAAGACTAAATTTCCACAATTTCTCATAAGAAAGGCAATAAATTTCAGATCTAGTATAGCGAAAATCCCAACAACATCAATGCATTAAAGCAAATAACAAGAGTACATGAAATGATTACTTACAAGTGTAAAAAGTATATCCAATCACCAAATTATGCCAATAATGAAGCTCCAAGAAAAGAGAGAGATATCCAAACATCAAATTTCATCCATTTCATCCATTACATCCAAAATCCTCCTCCAAAAGGGAAAGAAAAAATCTCACAAGAGATAAGAATCCAATCCAAGTGATGATGAGAGAATGAATCACCTCTTATTTGTTTATACAATGTCTAATGAGTTCAATTTAGCTAATTTGGCCTAATTGAGCCCCTAAAATAAAATAATGTGCATAATAACAATACTTTTGGTGACAAGCCCGCCAAATAGCTCAATAATACAAGAATAAGCCACTCAAGAGGGTCGAATGATCAACAAAGTGAGTCGTTGCGCCTTTGAGGAGAACTAATGAAGTCTAAGGGGTGCCATGATGTAGAAATGGACTCCAAACATAGTGGACAAGGGGTTGGCCCCTTGTTTTCCAAGCAAGAACCTGTGGTGCTCCCAAGGGGTGTGGGGGTATAAGGACGTTCTCATGGTTCTCCAAATGGATCGAATATGCCCGTAGACCATTTATAAGGGTTGGAATGATGACATAAGCCCTCCCTTTGCAGCGAGAGATATCCTCTAGACCCTAGAACATTTTCCAAGTGTATGGTGCAACTATGGATCCGATTGGGCATGGTGAACTAGGTGCATCATCCTCATCCAAAAGGTGGAACATGAGCAATCATGAGTGTTGTTGGGGATCCATGAACTAATATCTGCTATGGTGGAGGTCCATGGCTCTCAACACTCACCTTACGAGTGCCAATGTGGCCCTTTGGAGGGCGAGGACCCTGTATAGGGAGACCAAGCCCCAAATGAAGACCCACCTGCAATGTTGCATAAGATCCAATGCGTCCCCTTGCCCTCCAATACAAAAGGTCATCAGAATAATTAATTAATAAAGCTAACAAGTCATAGACCCATCGGGGCCCTTCTTGGTGACATGCCCTTCCATAGTGGGCTTTTATATGTACAAGTGTCTCCAAGCTCAATGGGGGTTAACCAAGGACCCTACTAGGTGGTTTCAACCCCTAAAATGGGTGACATGTCTACGGTTCATCCCTCAAATGGTAGGTAGTAATGATATAATAATGGAGTGGAGTGGGGATCAGGGGAAATCATCTAGACAGGTCATGGTACATGGGTAGCTATAATAAGGAAAGCCCACACTTGGGTATATGAGTGTATGATGGAGCAAATCGTGGTACATGAGTTACCTCGACCTTTGTTTTTCCACCCTTCTTCACATGTGTTTTGTCTTCAATTGATTTTTTCATAAGTACTCGGGGCTCCAGGGGATGAGAGCATGATGTGTAATATGTATTAGTGGATACCCCCTTAAGGTGGGGCATTTCATCGCCCATCAGGGGTTGGGACAATCATGGGTTCCTTAATGATGGAAGGGGATCATCTAGGGCCCATAGGAACTTGGGTGATAGGCATGGATAAGGGGTAGAGCTCATGTTTGGCTTTTGCCCATGTGCTAAGTTTGTATTCCCTGGCCATCTTTTGCATTTTAAGGTACATTTCCTATTGAGAGTGGCTAAATTATTCTTTTTCTTTTCGTTTTAGCTGCATCAACCTCTGGGGCATCATTCCAATCCCTACCCAAGGTGTGGACAAGGGGAGGGGGAGGCTAACCCTATGTGGACCCAGTGGACACATGTGGACCCAGATGGGAAAAGAGATGAAGGGGACTAAAATGAGTGGAATAGGGGGTGATGTATATGGTGTTGGGAAGCCAGACCACGAAACCAAAATCAGGATTTCCCATGTAAACCAAAATCAGGATTTCCCATGTAGTGCCAACCCTAAAGCTAATGGCCAATAAAGGAGATCCCTTGGGACCAGGATACAAGGGTAACCACGAAATCGAGTAGTGGAGACAATGATACAGACCTAACCCATTCTTTCCACCAAATCCCCCCACTAATCCATGACCAAAAGTGCCCATGACAAGTAAGGAAAATTACTCAACTATACCAATCAAAAGCCATACCTTTGGGGTCGAGAGGCCCACCTTCAAACATATATTCATGACAAGTGGTCGAGGGACCACATGGTTAGCTCAAGTAGCAAAGACAATGGCACATTAAGCTATCTAGTGGCTATAAGGGGTTGTTGGTTGCAGGCTGAGGACCATCTAAGAGAAAAAAACTCTCCTATATACTCTACCCACAGGTGGTGGGTAACAAGCCTCCTCCCTAAATTTCATTGCAAGCCCTAGATTTTCGCCCTAGCCTTTAAAGGACTAAATTTAAGGAGACAAATTTATGGAGAAAATTTTGAGATGACCACCAAAGACTTGGACTAGTGCCTTGTCCTTTAGGATATGGAGTCAAAGATGTGATAGATAAGCAAAATTTGTTGCTAAGGAGGCCGAAATTTGATGCCCTGGGTATCAAAATATCAACATTTATCCACTCAATGATAAATGGAGTTTGATGGAGGGTTATAAGAATTCCTCCACTAGGAACATTCATTACATGTTATACAATGAGTAACACATGCAATTATCAATTAGATAGCCATTAAAATTTATTTTCAACAAATTAGGGCACAATCAAGCATAATCTAGAAGCAACAATTCCATAGACAAATTCAAAATGATAATCTTCAACAATAGGCACTTACAAGATAACGTGTAGTATATCCATCCATTCACCAAAGAAATAGCTCCAAAGACAATCCAAAATAGCTTCCAAACACCAAATGCATTCTTAGAATCTCCAATAACCAAGAAGGAACAAGTGTGAATTCTCTTATGAGGTCTGGAATCTCCAAGTAATGATGATGAGAGACTCAAATGAGGTCTCTTCTATTTATACATGTCTAATGAATGTTATTTTAGCTTAAAATCCCCTCTTAGTTGTCAAATGATGGGAAAAAACTAATTGAGGTTATAAGCCAACCTCATAGCCAATGTTAAAACATAAGAATACACCCACAAGAGGCTTGAAATGATGACTCCATCCATGTGTGAGCCTCTTGGAGGCATATGTTGAGCTGTCTTGGTGCCAAGTTGAGTGGAGAGTGCTCCAAAAATCATCCTCTAGGGGTTGGCCCCTAGATCTCCATGCAAATCATCGTGTGGGCCCCAATTTTGTGTTTAGGGCACAAAATGGGTCTCATGGGTCTTCTGGTGATAGAATAGGCTAGTTTTGCTCCAACATTAAGGGCTCAGAGAATTGTACTAGCCCTCCCACGTCTCCAAGGGTGAGACAAACCTCATCTGGGTCTCAAATCAGTTGCCAAAACGCGTATATACTGCTAAGCTGGCTAGGGGCATGTTGGTCCAAGTGCATCATCTCATGATTAATGTGGGGCAAAGTGTAGATTGTTGGGGTGTTGTAGGTGGCCATGGAATGGAGTGACGCTCTTTAAGTTATAGGAGTCCCATGGCTCTCAACGCTTCACCTATAGGGTGTCATAATGCTCCTCTAGTGGACCTGGGCCCTAATTAAGTTCTCCAGACCATGATGAAAACCACCTACCAATCACACACAATTTCCAGTGCTACAACTTCACCATTAGGTAAAATTAATCATTAGTGCATCTAAGTGGACCAAGCTTGTTAATCAAGGGAAAATTGACACTTCATACAAGGCTTCTCTTCCAAATTTGGGGCTTTCATCATGTAACAGTGTTACCTCCCTAGGTAGGAGCGGTTAATAAACGATCCTATTAGGTTTTCCCAACCCCTAAGGGGAAGGACATGTCCTTGGTACATCCCTCAATTAATAGGTGCCATGTGAATAATAGTGAAATGGATGGGGGCAAAGGGGTCTCGAGGCCAAATGCCATGGATACAAGGATATCAATAACGAGGAAGTCCAGATATCGGGCGTACAAATGTGAGGAGGGAGCAATCGTGGTTACATGAACTACCCCAACCTTTGTTTTTCCACCCTTATTTATTTGCCTCTTGCTTTTTATTGATTTTTTCTTTGTGTTACTGCTCAAAGCTCTAGGAAATAAGATCATGTTGTGAATGATGTAAAGCAGTTATTACCCCCTTAGGGTGGGGCAATTCATCGCACATAGGGGTTGGGACGTGCATGGGTTCGTTTAATGCTGTGAAGGGCACTCATGCACCCAAGAAACTAGGGTGATGGCCATAATGATATCGGTAGAGCTCATGTTTGGCTTTTGCCCACGTGCTATATTAAATTTCCCGACCATCTTTTGCATTTTATAATTTTCTTTTCTTTTGTTTCTTGCTTGTGGCCATGATATGCTTTTAACTTTCTTTTATCGGCATCAACCTCTAGGGCAACACATCCACACCCGACCCAAATATGTGGAGAAGGGGAAGGTGTGTGCTAATGCCTTGTGGACCTAGAGAAGGGAAATGGTGGAATAGGGCTTGTAATGTGCACAGGGGAGTGAAAAATGCGGAACAGGAAAACAGGACCATGCTACCAAGATTGGGGTTTCCCAAGTAGTGCCCTTACTAAAGCCATAGGCCAATAGGGAAGATCCCACGGGACTAGGATTGAAGATTAACCCCCCATTTAAGGTGAGGGAACAAAACCACGGTCAAAGCCCTTCCTTCTTCCAAGTCACCCAATAATCCATGGCGAAAATGCCCAAATGAAAAACAAGCATGAGCACCCGATCGCACAATGAGAAACATGCCTTTTGGATCAGAGTGACAACCTTCTAACATATGCTCTTAACAGATGGGAAAGGAAACATACAACTGATGCAGGTGATGCAGATGAAGTGGCACATCACATCGACTACAAGATGGCTATCGGGGGTCATTGGCTGTCAGCGAGAAGAAGATGAATAGAAGAAAGGCTCTCCTAGGGGTACCCACTTTTGGTGGGCAACATGTACTTTATTCATCTCGCAATCATGTGCTTATGCTTGTTTGTATTTGGCATTTGACATGGATTATGGGGTAACTTGGAAGAAAGAAGGATCATGGTTGTGATCTTGTTCTCTCACCTTAAATGGGGAGCTAATTTTCAATCCTAGTCCAGTGGGACCTCGCCTAATGGCCCAACGAGTATAGGAGGGACACTACTTGCGAAGTCATGATTGAGATAGTGTAGCCCCATCTCTCCATATTTCGTACTTACTAGTTTCCATCTTACATTACAAGCCCCTATTCCACCTCCACTCTTCGGGTTCAACTGACCACCCACACGTCCTCCCACCTGGGTAGGGCCTAGAAATGTATCCTGGGAGGTTGATGCAACTAAAAGAAACAGTAAGAGCATATGATTGCCACAAGTACAACAAAAGAAAACTCAAGATGCAAAAGATGGTTGGGAAATTCAAATTAGCACATGGGCAAAAGCTAACCATGAGCTCTACCTCACTCATATGGCCATCACTGGATTCCTGGGCCAATGTTGCGCTATCTCATAGAAGAAAAGGAACCCTTGCATGTCCCAACTCTTGATGGGTGATGAATTGCCCAATCCTTAAGGGATAATAACTACTATACATCATACAAAGCAAGCTCTAACCCTTTGAGTTATGAGCAGTAATACAAAGAAAAATCAAGAAAAGGTAAAAGGCATAAGAGGGGTGGAAAAACAAAGGTCAAGTTGGTAACTTATGCATCCGCGATTGCTCCCTCCTTACATTTATACACCTAGGATGAGGATTCCCATAGGTTGGCCCCTTTGGCCATGGTTCTTGGCCATGAAGTCTTCTCCCCTTCATTCCATCATTATTCACATGGTACCTATTGACTGAAGGGTGGACCAAGGATATGTCACTTCCCACTAGGGATTGAAAACACCTAATAGAGTTGTCTATTAACCACTCCTGACTAGGGAGGTAATACCATTACTTGACCAAAGCCACAATTTTGGAAGGGAAGCCTTGTATGAAGTTTTAATTTTCCCATTACTTTCAATCTTGTTTCACTTAGATGTAATAATGATTGAATGTACTTGATGGTGAAAGTTGCATTGCTTGATATTGTGTGTAATTGGCAAGTGTTAACTTCTATAAGTCTGGGCAACTTAACTAGGGTCCAGTTCCTCTAGAGGGACATATTGACACCCATAGGTGAAGCGTGGAGAACCAAGGGACTCCATACAATTGCAGAGCATCATTGACATCCTTGGGCACCTTTGGCACCCACAACGTTCGAGTACTTTGCCCCACATTATTGACTTTTATGGGATGATGCACCTAGACTAGCATGCCCCCAACTGGCTTAACACTGATTAGATGGATGGCAGCCAATCTAGGGCCTAGATGAGGATGGTCTCACACATTGAGGCATGGGAGGGCTAGCACCACCATGGGAGTCCTCAAGGTTGGAGTAGAGACATGCATTTTGGCCACTTGGAGACCCATGAGACCACTTTTGTGCCCCAAAGCCAAAATTGGGGTCCATAGATGGATTATGTCAGAGATCTAGGGGCCAACCCCTAGAGGTTGATTTTAGAGGGCTTCTAAACATATTATGGCACCCATTGCCCACAATGTCAGCGCAAGAAGGGCCTATGCTTGCATGACATCAACACTTTTGCTTATTCTGACCAATGTTCCACCAAGTCTCCGGGACGAGGAGACGTGGGTGCGGGGAGACACACAAAGGGGACATGTGGGAGTACCCTCAAATTTTAGGGAAATTTAGGGGAGACGGGGGGGACGTCGAGGTATATATAATATAATTTTTAATTATATATATTATATATATGTATATAATTTTGAAATTTTCATGTTCATATTCATTGTTCAATAATGAAAGCATATTAAATAGACTAATTAGTAATAGTAATACCAATACATTGAAATTTCAAATTTGATCCATACATAAAATTTAAATTCATAATTGAATCAAATAATAACATATTGTAATTGAATCTTGGTCCGTCCTCATCATTCATGAATTATACATACATCATTCATATGACATACTCATTATAATGTTCTAAATGCTAATTCATCAAGATTCAATACCATAAGATTCAATAATAAAATTCAATATGTAATATTCAAATACAATGTACATTGATCCATATCATTCATCATTCATCAATCATCATTCTATAATTTACAATGAATCATTGATTTAAAAATTAAATTGAAAATTGAAAATTTTGAATTCATCATTCTAGTCTTCTAGATTCTAAATTGAACACGAAATTAAAATTTTCAATTTATATAACTCAAAGTTTCAAACTCAAAAATAGTTAGTATCTATTTTTTATTTATTAATATTTATTTTGTTTATAAAGGGTAATTAGACAAAAATGAAGGGGGGATGCCCAGAAGAACCCCATTTTCGGGGGGACGCCCAAAAGAACCCCATTTTTGGGGGGGACGCCCAGAAGTACCCCTTTCGGGGAGTCGAGTCTCCCACACTGGGGAAACGCACCCCCTTGCGTCTCCCCGAGTCTCCCCAAAAGGGGGACGTGGGGAAATGCACCCCCAAGAGTCTCCTCGTCCCGGGTGCGTGGGGTGCGAGGGGTGCGCGCACCCCCCCCTGGGGGACGCGTCACCGTGGAACACTGATTTTGACTCACACATGTGAAGAGTTATTTTGTTTTTCAAAAGCTACTAGGTCGGCATGTGACCTAGCACATTATTTAATGATTTAAAGGGGTTTCTAGGCTACATAGGAACTCGGCCTCCTCATATAATAGAGGAGGCCTTCATTATTGTATCTCATTGCATCACTTTTGGATATTCGACATACTTGTGCATTTCGGCATCTTGAAGTTGTGGAGATATTTGGATCTTTGATGCATTTTGATATTTGGAGCTAAATCGTTGCATTTTGGAGCTATTCTTTGGATGAATGGAATAGATTCTTTGCGTGTTACCTTATAAGTGTCCCAAAATTTTGAATATTATCTCTTACATGTCTAATGTATGGAATTTTGTTGATTCTAGTGATTGCATTTGCACCATAACTTGTTGAATATCTATTGAATGATAAATCTAAATGATCTATTACATGCATTACTCATACATAGCATGTGAATGAATGTCCTTAGTGGTGAACTCTTGTTATATCTCCCATGAAAAATCCTTCTTCCATTGGATAGGTGATTGTTAGAATTTTGGTAGCTAGGGCATCAAAATTTTGACCTCCTTAGAAGGTATTTGGCTGATTTAAAACGTCATTGACTCCATACTAGTCCAATTGGTTGGTGATCATCTACCGTCTTATCCATTATTCTTTCTCCTTTAAATTTCAGCCCCTTTAATGCTAAGGTCGTAAACTAAGGCTTGGTGCGAATCCCTGGAGAAGTATAATTCTTGGGGTTGAAAAGCCTAAACATCAAGAGGATATCATTTGCCACAATGTTTATCCTTTTGGCGGGAAACTACTTCAATTTCATCCATAAATTCTCTTGCCTTAGTTGTTTGCCCTAAGAGGGAAAACCTAGTTTTATCTTCCTTAAACTTGGGGGTTTCTTGAAGGTTTCATTAGCATTGACCTTGCAAATTTACCTTGTTGGAAACCTTTTTCCTCGGCCTTGACCATTGGAACTCCAACACTCAACAAATCATACAAACCCTAGGTCTTGTGCTTGTAATCTTAGGCCTCTACATAGAAAGCAAATTGCCTCCCATTGGGGCCTTGAACTATTGTTTTGTCTTTCGTATACGTTGTCTAGTCAACTCACCTAATACTTTCTACCTCGATCATACATAGGTGACCTTTATCACATTACTGGGACTCCTCCCGTCGATGAAAATCTGTAAATAGCAAGGGGTTTTAGCTGTGGTGATAGTGGGCCACTACCCCATTGCTATCTCTTGGTCTAGTTTATGCGTTGTAGGGTTTACCTCTATAGACCCTGCTAGATTTTGCGGCAATAGGACCTTGAGTAGATTCCACATGGTTCGGCACCTCTTGAGGTACCTGATGAGCCTCATCATTGGGTAATTATATGGGCCTTAATTGGCCTTATTTCACCTCCTAGCTTAGTCAAACCAACTATTCTCACAACTTATTGCATACTTTTGATTATATTTTGTTTATGAGATGAGTTAGAGTTGGATATTTTGCTTTGTGGTCTAATGTGCATGTAATGGAGGAATAAAGGATAAAAGCAAGGAAAAATGCAGGAATAAAGGGTAAAAGCAAGGAATTGTGGCAACGACCTTGGTAAAAACTCGAATGGGACAAGGGAGAATAATTATAGAACGTAAATCTTCCTCATTTACTACCCTTCCATTCGAATATTCCTCCATTAGCTTGAAGTGCAAACAACCATCACTTTGAAAACTAGAAGACAGCGGAGCAAGTGAAAGTGACAGAAACCAGTTTATCTTGAGTGGGGAGCCTAGCCTCCCTAATTGGAAGGAAGTCGTTGGAGACTTCAGATGTATAAATAGAGAGGCTTAGGACCTCAGTAGGATTTGGATTCTTATTGTAAAACTCTGCTTTATTTCTGAGTTGCAAGACTTGTGACAGTTTGTTATGTAATCCATGGTTTTTATAACAAAGATGAGTTCTGTTTTGAGCCAGCACTGAGTTAACTCAGAGGGCTGAAGCTCTTGGGTTAGGGCCCAACCCGAGCAGCCAAAGATTCTCTTTATTTTACATGTATGCTAGTACAAATTCCTGGTTCTGTTCATTTGCTTACTTAGCTTCCTGGTTTTCTGTTCATTCGCTTAAGTAGCTGCATTTCCATTACAAAATATAGCATAACTTTCTTTATCTGTTCATTTGCTTAAATAGATGCATTTTCATTACATTAGCGTAGAGTAGATCGGTTGTGCTTAAGTTTACTTCCATTTGTGTCTTCTTTCAGTTCATAGGGTAACTAGAGGAAAAAGATCACCATAAGGTTGTGCGCAGGTGTCTCAACCTCATCTCCTCCCTCTGGGACCATGACTTGAGGAAGAGACCCTTCAGCAACCCCAAAAACACAGGGTTTTTGGTTCTCGCATGAGCTATGGAGTTTGTAGTTAGATGCAGTTACTTGTCCACCCTCACTAATTTTTCTGTCGTTTTTCATTTGAAACTGCCTTCAACACGTTCTTCATGCATCGTTTCATTATTGTCCGATCCACAACAAACCTTCCCAATAACCGTCCAATTCATTTGTTTATCCAACTGTCGCCTCACGTGAAGTCTTCCACTTACTTTATGCGCTTTAAGTCCCCACCATCGATCTGCCTCGCCTAATCCAACGGCTATCGCGTCATCTCAACACTTTGTGCGCTTTAAACCCCCACCGTCGATCTGCCTCGCCTGATCCTACAGCTATCACGCAATCTCGCGTGGACTCTTGCACGGTTGTTATCCGCCTGAGAGCACGTGAGAAAAGTGGGTTTCTCGTGTTATGTGTCGCGCAGTTAGGCTAATCGCATGAAATTTCAAAATACAACTTACAGCCTTGAGGGCGCGAGAGAAACTACTTATCGCCTTCGAAACCCGCTCCATCATGTCCGCATGTTTCTTTTTCCCGCAATACGATCTCCGCTGTCCATCCTTCAATTAATCTTGTCCGTCCATCTCTTGACTTAATCTCCGCAATAAGATCTTCGTCGTTCATCCTGTTCATTCGTCCGGTTCGTTCACCTATCCACTTAACCTCTGCGATAAGACCTCAACCGTTCATCCTGTGCGTTCACCCTGTTCATCCATCTAGCCACTTAAGCCTTCGTGATAAGATCTCTGTCATTTATCTTCTGTTAGTTGGCTGATCCAACAATTCTTATGCACTACTGCTTCCTTACGTCCTCCTTTCAGTGATTTTGACCTCTGATTTCTCTTCCGCTTGAAAACCGATTTCGCTTAAGTTTCTTTGCTTACACCTTAGTATAGTTTGATGTTCTTTACCTCTGCAACTTAGATAGCAGCATTAGGTTAGTGATTGATTTAGCAATTTTTCTTAGCATCGCTGTTTAATTGGTTAATTAGGTTATGGTGTGGTTTAGCATTACATGTTGTTTTCTTCATTACTGCAATAGAGTAGCTCTTTCTTAGAATAGATTTGCTCTTCTTCCATCAAAGAATTAAGCTTCTTCTAACCATATAGAAGTTTGGCTTGGAACCCCTGGGGTCTTTTGCCAGATGAGCAGTGACAACAGGCAGTACGTTCACTTTTACTTGTGAATATATCACTGTCACCTCCAAGTTTGTATGAACCCCAAGTTGATAAGTAAAGCTAGTAGCCCTCGGAGTTGCAGCATTCTTGCTGCGATACCTAAGCTCATCACTTTTTGGCGCCGTTGTCGGGGAGGTGTCTAAGTAGAATGTGGTTACTGCGTTCTTCTATTTCTAGTCTCCAATTTTCTTCCATTAGTTTATTTCTGCAAAAGTAATCTAGTTTCTTCCTTTCTTTCAGTTGTCATTATTTACTTTCCTTTTCATTCTGAAAGTAGAATTTCAATTTAGCAAGTAGTTTTTCTTGTTAGTGGTTTTTCATTCAATCAACTATTTCCTTTCTGCAAAGTACTTTCCAGCTTAAAAAAAAATCTTACAAAAACCAACCCAAAAACATTTCCTTGCATGCCTCGTAAGAATAGGGACAATTCAAGGAAATTCTTGTCAAATACCCCCACTGCATCCAACAGTCAACCTTTTCTCTTCTTCAGTGACGGTGAATTGGAAGACCCTTTAGGTGAGCAACCTTACATATTTGAGGAGCCTACAGGGGAAGAAGAAGAGGAAGAACCCATTCCTATTGAACCAATGGCTGAAAACCGAAATGACAGAGGAAATAGAGAGAGAATTGAGGGTGCCTTCCCCATCAGGGAGACCAATGGGGACACTAAGATGAAGAATATAAGCCCCTTCCTGATGGGTAAGGCACCCTTTCCTGAGAGATTAGCCCAACCACTCCAGCGCACCCCAGAAGAAACTGAACTTCTAGGAGAATTGAAAAATCTATGTGTAAAGATCCCCCTTCTCCAGGCAATCAAGGATGTTCCCATTTACAATAAGTTGATTAAGGAGAAGTGCTTCAAGCATCCAGGAAGAAGAGAAAGGGATGCCCCTACCATTAATGTCATTAAGCAGTTGTCTGACTTAATGCTAGGGCAGGTAATATGTCCAAAATATTTGGACCATGGAAGCCTTGTAGTAGATGTGCACATCAATGGCACCATTGTCCCACACACTTTGATTGATCTTGGGGCTGCCATTAATGTGATGACCAAGGACACCATGCTCAAGCTCAACCTCCAAGGGTCATTGAGGAAGACCACAACAATTTTGCAACTTGCAGACCGTTCCATAGTCACCCCTGAGGGAATGGTGGAGGATGTGATGGTCTCCATTGACTCCTGGGAGTACCCTGCAGATTTCCTAGTTCTCTAGCCTAAGGCTAAGCTTACTGGTTACCCTCTCATCCTTGGGAGGCCATGTTTGGCCACTGTTGATGTTTACATTAGCTGCAGAGCTGGGAATATGACCATCAAGAATGGGCATATGTCCAAACAGTTAGTCCTATACCCTCCTGCTCAGCCTACCCTAGAGCATGATTTACCTTTATGGTTGGAGGAGGAGGAGGAAGATGAGGTTTATTCTATCCAATTTTATCCTTTGGAAGCAACCATAGGAGGAGGACAGCAAGATGAGGATGACTTAATTGAACACCTGCTCCAAAGTCCAACTCCTAGTTCACTACCATTAGAAGAAGAAGTAAGGGAAACCCAGAACAATCATCCAATTGACTTATGTTTGGCCAATTCCAACCCACTCCATGTCAAAACCATAGAATTTGGCCCAAAGAAAACTTTGAAAATTAATCCATCTCTTTCTGCTTTAGAAGAGGAAAAGCTATGCAACATGTTGAGAGAAAACCTAGAAGCCTTTGCTTGGAGTTATAAGGAAATGAAGGGAGTACACCCCTCAGTGTGTACTCACCACATATACATCAAAGAAGGTTGCAAACCAGTTAGGCAACCACAAAGGAGGATGAATCCAGCTCTTAAAGACATAGTCAAAGAAGAACTGCAAAAACTACTAGATGCAGGATTCATTTACCCTATCTGAAACAGTGAGTGGGTCTCTCCTTTAGTGTTAGTTCCCAAGAAAAATGGTAAGTGGAGGATTTGTGTTGATTATAGGGAGTTGAACAAAGCCACAAAGAAGGATCAT
>APFE030831832.1:197450-208167 GCA_000404065.3 Pinus taeda
AAGTCACTTGATGGGGTCAAGATGATCTTAGCTATCGATTGTGATTAGATTGTGGCCGTTGGTTGCCCAAAGAAAGATTATAAGAGCAAGTCGATGGGGCTTTGGAAATCGCTTAGAGATAGCGAATTGCAGTGATAGCAAGGGTGCAGAGGGAGACACTAGCAATAGGGTTTCAACAAAGAGATTGGGAAGAGAGTTTCTGGAGAAATTCTCCATAGATATTCCAATCATTCCGAGGAGGAAAGGAGGTCGAATTATTTTGTAGTGAGGTCGTACTAGCTAGTGTGAATTAGCCAGTGTGCATAGTTGGGTAGTAGATCGATTTCTAGTTGCCGGAGACAAGTACTGGAGGAGGTGTGAGTTGCTCAGTCGAGTTGCAGAAGGCAGAGATAATCACCGAAACTAATTTCTGGAGGAAGTGTGAGTTCCAGAGAGGGTCATATGCATTTTCCAGTTGCCAGTGCAAATTGTAGGCAGGTGGTGCGAGTTGTAGGTAGGAGGCCGTGTGGTATTGTAGAAGGGAAGCTTGTGTTTCCAATTCGATTTTGCCAGTAGGAGTGGAGAAAGAATTATTTGTTAGAGCTTTGACAGTGTGAGGCAAACAATTGTTGTAATTCTCAATTTGTTGAAGATTTATGAATAATATAAACCCTCATCTACAGAATTGTTGTTCCCCACATTTGGGTTTTTCTAGGGTCATTTGTCTAAAAATATTGGTGTCTTCTATTTTGTGTGTGAGCATTATCTTTTCTCATTTCCTATAATTATTTGTGGAAATCGCAGTGGTTATTTAATCGTTATTTGTCATAATTAATTTCTAAAGACATAATCTCCAGTAGATAGAAGATTAAATTCTAGTTGTCGCAATTAAGGAAATTTCATAGATTTTATGGATGAAATTTGAGTGGATGCCCACCAAATTGATAGGTTAGGTAGCCTATACCGATCTCTTGATGTTTAGGCTCTCAAATCACCAAAAGGCCTTGTTATCGGTCTAACTAGCAGGGGTCCTAGGAGGGGTTCCTATAGAGCAACTACTAGGTCGAGAGCAACAATGAAGCGATAGCTCACTTTCACCTTAGCTAAGGCTCCCTGCTCTTTTAGACTTTCACCGATGGCAGGATTCCTGGTATATGAGGAATCACGAGAATATATGGTCAATGATAAGATAAGGAAGTGATTCCTAGACCTATTCACAAGAGAGACTCTACTAAATGGGTTGCTTGCTTTAGAAGCAAGGTGATGAACTCTCTAGGAAGGGTTAAGAGGGCCTTTGGGGATAGGTTTTGAGAGTATGCTTTGTCAAGGTAGCCCATAGTCTCAAAAGGCCTTATGGATTCTTAACTTCTAAGTGATTAAGTGATCTTTGTGGAATTGGAGTCAACAAGTTGCGTGTCCACAAAGGGCCAACTGAACCCAAAATTAGGCCAAGGATATGGAGTTGATCAACTAAGGATGTACTTGACCTAATTAGGGAAGGGAAGGGGATCAAAAAAAAATATTCTTTTGATGATTTAGTGTTATGATCCCAATGAGGTCACTAGCAAATGGGAAACTAAGGGCAAGAATTGATCTTCAAGCTAGGGCTTGAAATATCTCAAGATCCCACCGTCGGAATTTTGTGAAATTTGGAGGGCTTCTAGAAGACACACCAACGCAGTTGTGGGCAAGAGATCGATTTCTTTAGATGGCTAAATTGTGAGAAAAGTGATGCCCTAGGAGACCTATGGAGACTAGGCCTAGAAGAAAGGGAAAGTTGAGAGGAATTCTCTTTGAAAATGATCACCTATGAAAGGATCAGTGCCTTATCCTTTGGGGAAGATGGAATCAAGATGGAATTTGTGATTTAGAGGAACAACACCCAATCAAGGAGCCTCCTAAACAACTTCGCATCACAATTAGGGCATGAGAGTAGCTGCTAGAAGAATTTATACTTCAATTTGCAATAATTGATGACCTATCAAGATGTTTTCAATAGAAAGAATCTCTAGGAACATTCACCCTTTCACACATGATACATGGGATGATGCAATGCTACAAAAGACTAAATTTCCACAATTTCTCATAAGAAAGGCAATAAATTTCAGATCTAGTATAGCGAAAATCCCAACAACATCAATGCATTAAAGCAAATAACAAGAGTACATGAAATGATTACTTACAAGTGTAAAAAGTATATCCAATCACCAAATTATGCCAATAATGAAGCTCCAAGAAAAGAGAGAGATATCCAAACATCAAATTTCATCCATTTCATCCATTACATCCAAAATCCTCCTCCAAAAGGGAAAGAAAAAATCTCACAAGAGATAAGAATCCAATCCAAGTGATGATGAGAGAATGAATCACCTCTTATTTGTTTATACAATGTCTAATGAGTTCAATTTAGCTAATTTGGCCTAATTGAGCCCCTAAAATAAAATAATGTGCATAATAACAATACTTTTGGTGACAAGCCCGCCAAATAGCTCAATAATACAAGAATAAGCCACTCAAGAGGGTCGAATGATCAACAAAGTGAGTCGTTGCGCCTTTGAGGAGAACTAATGAAGTCTAAGGGGTGCCATGATGTAGAAATGGACTCCAAACATAGTGGACAAGGGGTTGGCCCCTTGTTTTCCAAGCAAGAACCTGTGGTGCTCCCAAGGGGTGTGGGGGTATAAGGACGTTCTCATGGTTCTCCAAATGGATCGAATATGCCCGTAGACCATTTATAAGGGTTGGAATGATGACATAAGCCCTCCCTTTGCAGCGAGAGATATCCTCTAGACCCTAGAACATTTTCCAAGTGTATGGTGCAACTATGGATCCGATTGGGCATGGTGAACTAGGTGCATCATCCTCATCCAAAAGGTGGAACATGAGCAATCATGAGTGTTGTTGGGGATCCATGAACTAATATCTGCTATGGTGGAGGTCCATGGCTCTCAACACTCACCTTACGAGTGCCAATGTGGCCCTTTGGAGGGCGAGGACCCTGTATAGGGAGACCAAGCCCCAAATGAAGACCCACCTGCAATGTTGCATAAGATCCAATGCGTCCCCTTGCCCTCCAATACAAAAGGTCATCAGAATAATTAATTAATAAAGCTAACAAGTCATAGACCCATCGGGGCCCTTCTTGGTGACATGCCCTTCCATAGTGGGCTTTTATATGTACAAGTGTCTCCAAGCTCAATGGGGGTTAACCAAGGACCCTACTAGGTGGTTTCAACCCCTAAAATGGGTGACATGTCTACGGTTCATCCCTCAAATGGTAGGTAGTAATGATATAATAATGGAGTGGAGTGGGGATCAGGGGAAATCATCTAGACAGGTCATGGTACATGGGTAGCTATAATAAGGAAAGCCCACACTTGGGTATATGAGTGTATGATGGAGCAAATCGTGGTACATGAGTTACCTCGACCTTTGTTTTTCCACCCTTCTTCACATGTGTTTTGTCTTCAATTGATTTTTTCATAAGTACTCGGGGCTCCAGGGGATGAGAGCATGATGTGTAATATGTATTAGTGGATACCCCCTTAAGGTGGGGCATTTCATCGCCCATCAGGGGTTGGGACAATCATGGGTTCCTTAATGATGGAAGGGGATCATCTAGGGCCCATAGGAACTTGGGTGATAGGCATGGATAAGGGGTAGAGCTCATGTTTGGCTTTTGCCCATGTGCTAAGTTTGTATTCCCTGGCCATCTTTTGCATTTTAAGGTACATTTCCTATTGAGAGTGGCTAAATTATTCTTTTTCTTTTCGTTTTAGCTGCATCAACCTCTGGGGCATCATTCCAATCCCTACCCAAGGTGTGGACAAGGGGAGGGGGAGGCTAACCCTATGTGGACCCAGTGGACACATGTGGACCCAGATGGGAAAAGAGATGAAGGGGACTAAAATGAGTGGAATAGGGGGTGATGTATATGGTGTTGGGAAGCCAGACCACGAAACCAAAATCAGGATTTCCCATGTAAACCAAAATCAGGATTTCCCATGTAGTGCCAACCCTAAAGCTAATGGCCAATAAAGGAGATCCCTTGGGACCAGGATACAAGGGTAACCACGAAATCGAGTAGTGGAGACAATGATACAGACCTAACCCATTCTTTCCACCAAATCCCCCCACTAATCCATGACCAAAAGTGCCCATGACAAGTAAGGAAAATTACTCAACTATACCAATCAAAAGCCATACCTTTGGGGTCGAGAGGCCCACCTTCAAACATATATTCATGACAAGTGGTCGAGGGACCACATGGTTAGCTCAAGTAGCAAAGACAATGGCACATTAAGCTATCTAGTGGCTATAAGGGGTTGTTGGTTGCAGGCTGAGGACCATCTAAGAGAAAAAAACTCTCCTATATACTCTACCCACAGGTGGTGGGTAACAAGCCTCCTCCCTAAATTTCATTGCAAGCCCTAGATTTTCGCCCTAGCCTTTAAAGGACTAAATTTAAGGAGACAAATTTATGGAGAAAATTTTGAGATGACCACCAAAGACTTGGACTAGTGCCTTGTCCTTTAGGATATGGAGTCAAAGATGTGATAGATAAGCAAAATTTGTTGCTAAGGAGGCCGAAATTTGATGCCCTGGGTATCAAAATATCAACATTTATCCACTCAATGATAAATGGAGTTTGATGGAGGGTTATAAGAATTCCTCCACTAGGAACATTCATTACATGTTATACAATGAGTAACACATGCAATTATCAATTAGATAGCCATTAAAATTTATTTTCAACAAATTAGGGCACAATCAAGCATAATCTAGAAGCAACAATTCCATAGACAAATTCAAAATGATAATCTTCAACAATAGGCACTTACAAGATAACGTGTAGTATATCCATCCATTCACCAAAGAAATAGCTCCAAAGACAATCCAAAATAGCTTCCAAACACCAAATGCATTCTTAGAATCTCCAATAACCAAGAAGGAACAAGTGTGAATTCTCTTATGAGGTCTGGAATCTCCAAGTAATGATGATGAGAGACTCAAATGAGGTCTCTTCTATTTATACATGTCTAATGAATGTTATTTTAGCTTAAAATCCCCTCTTAGTTGTCAAATGATGGGAAAAAACTAATTGAGGTTATAAGCCAACCTCATAGCCAATGTTAAAACATAAGAATACACCCACAAGAGGCTTGAAATGATGACTCCATCCATGTGTGAGCCTCTTGGAGGCATATGTTGAGCTGTCTTGGTGCCAAGTTGAGTGGAGAGTGCTCCAAAAATCATCCTCTAGGGGTTGGCCCCTAGATCTCCATGCAAATCATCGTGTGGGCCCCAATTTTGTGTTTAGGGCACAAAATGGGTCTCATGGGTCTTCTGGTGATAGAATAGGCTAGTTTTGCTCCAACATTAAGGGCTCAGAGAATTGTACTAGCCCTCCCACGTCTCCAAGGGTGAGACAAACCTCATCTGGGTCTCAAATCAGTTGCCAAAACGCGTATATACTGCTAAGCTGGCTAGGGGCATGTTGGTCCAAGTGCATCATCTCATGATTAATGTGGGGCAAAGTGTAGATTGTTGGGGTGTTGTAGGTGGCCATGGAATGGAGTGACGCTCTTTAAGTTATAGGAGTCCCATGGCTCTCAACGCTTCACCTATAGGGTGTCATAATGCTCCTCTAGTGGACCTGGGCCCTAATTAAGTTCTCCAGACCATGATGAAAACCACCTACCAATCACACACAATTTCCAGTGCTACAACTTCACCATTAGGTAAAATTAATCATTAGTGCATCTAAGTGGACCAAGCTTGTTAATCAAGGGAAAATTGACACTTCATACAAGGCTTCTCTTCCAAATTTGGGGCTTTCATCATGTAACAGTGTTACCTCCCTAGGTAGGAGCGGTTAATAAACGATCCTATTAGGTTTTCCCAACCCCTAAGGGGAAGGACATGTCCTTGGTACATCCCTCAATTAATAGGTGCCATGTGAATAATAGTGAAATGGATGGGGGCAAAGGGGTCTCGAGGCCAAATGCCATGGATACAAGGATATCAATAACGAGGAAGTCCAGATATCGGGCGTACAAATGTGAGGAGGGAGCAATCGTGGTTACATGAACTACCCCAACCTTTGTTTTTCCACCCTTATTTATTTGCCTCTTGCTTTTTATTGATTTTTTCTTTGTGTTACTGCTCAAAGCTCTAGGAAATAAGATCATGTTGTGAATGATGTAAAGCAGTTATTACCCCCTTAGGGTGGGGCAATTCATCGCACATAGGGGTTGGGACGTGCATGGGTTCGTTTAATGCTGTGAAGGGCACTCATGCACCCAAGAAACTAGGGTGATGGCCATAATGATATCGGTAGAGCTCATGTTTGGCTTTTGCCCACGTGCTATATTAAATTTCCCGACCATCTTTTGCATTTTATAATTTTCTTTTCTTTTGTTTCTTGCTTGTGGCCATGATATGCTTTTAACTTTCTTTTATCGGCATCAACCTCTAGGGCAACACATCCACACCCGACCCAAATATGTGGAGAAGGGGAAGGTGTGTGCTAATGCCTTGTGGACCTAGAGAAGGGAAATGGTGGAATAGGGCTTGTAATGTGCACAGGGGAGTGAAAAATGCGGAACAGGAAAACAGGACCATGCTACCAAGATTGGGGTTTCCCAAGTAGTGCCCTTACTAAAGCCATAGGCCAATAGGGAAGATCCCACGGGACTAGGATTGAAGATTAACCCCCCATTTAAGGTGAGGGAACAAAACCACGGTCAAAGCCCTTCCTTCTTCCAAGTCACCCAATAATCCATGGCGAAAATGCCCAAATGAAAAACAAGCATGAGCACCCGATCGCACAATGAGAAACATGCCTTTTGGATCAGAGTGACAACCTTCTAACATATGCTCTTAACAGATGGGAAAGGAAACATACAACTGATGCAGGTGATGCAGATGAAGTGGCACATCACATCGACTACAAGATGGCTATCGGGGGTCATTGGCTGTCAGCGAGAAGAAGATGAATAGAAGAAAGGCTCTCCTAGGGGTACCCACTTTTGGTGGGCAACATGTACTTTATTCATCTCGCAATCATGTGCTTATGCTTGTTTGTATTTGGCATTTGACATGGATTATGGGGTAACTTGGAAGAAAGAAGGATCATGGTTGTGATCTTGTTCTCTCACCTTAAATGGGGAGCTAATTTTCAATCCTAGTCCAGTGGGACCTCGCCTAATGGCCCAACGAGTATAGGAGGGACACTACTTGCGAAGTCATGATTGAGATAGTGTAGCCCCATCTCTCCATATTTCGTACTTACTAGTTTCCATCTTACATTACAAGCCCCTATTCCACCTCCACTCTTCGGGTTCAACTGACCACCCACACGTCCTCCCACCTGGGTAGGGCCTAGAAATGTATCCTGGGAGGTTGATGCAACTAAAAGAAACAGTAAGAGCATATGATTGCCACAAGTACAACAAAAGAAAACTCAAGATGCAAAAGATGGTTGGGAAATTCAAATTAGCACATGGGCAAAAGCTAACCATGAGCTCTACCTCACTCATATGGCCATCACTGGATTCCTGGGCCAATGTTGCGCTATCTCATAGAAGAAAAGGAACCCTTGCATGTCCCAACTCTTGATGGGTGATGAATTGCCCAATCCTTAAGGGATAATAACTACTATACATCATACAAAGCAAGCTCTAACCCTTTGAGTTATGAGCAGTAATACAAAGAAAAATCAAGAAAAGGTAAAAGGCATAAGAGGGGTGGAAAAACAAAGGTCAAGTTGGTAACTTATGCATCCGCGATTGCTCCCTCCTTACATTTATACACCTAGGATGAGGATTCCCATAGGTTGGCCCCTTTGGCCATGGTTCTTGGCCATGAAGTCTTCTCCCCTTCATTCCATCATTATTCACATGGTACCTATTGACTGAAGGGTGGACCAAGGATATGTCACTTCCCACTAGGGATTGAAAACACCTAATAGAGTTGTCTATTAACCACTCCTGACTAGGGAGGTAATACCATTACTTGACCAAAGCCACAATTTTGGAAGGGAAGCCTTGTATGAAGTTTTAATTTTCCCATTACTTTCAATCTTGTTTCACTTAGATGTAATAATGATTGAATGTACTTGATGGTGAAAGTTGCATTGCTTGATATTGTGTGTAATTGGCAAGTGTTAACTTCTATAAGTCTGGGCAACTTAACTAGGGTCCAGTTCCTCTAGAGGGACATATTGACACCCATAGGTGAAGCGTGGAGAACCAAGGGACTCCATACAATTGCAGAGCATCATTGACATCCTTGGGCACCTTTGGCACCCACAACGTTCGAGTACTTTGCCCCACATTATTGACTTTTATGGGATGATGCACCTAGACTAGCATGCCCCCAACTGGCTTAACACTGATTAGATGGATGGCAGCCAATCTAGGGCCTAGATGAGGATGGTCTCACACATTGAGGCATGGGAGGGCTAGCACCACCATGGGAGTCCTCAAGGTTGGAGTAGAGACATGCATTTTGGCCACTTGGAGACCCATGAGACCACTTTTGTGCCCCAAAGCCAAAATTGGGGTCCATAGATGGATTATGTCAGAGATCTAGGGGCCAACCCCTAGAGGTTGATTTTAGAGGGCTTCTAAACATATTATGGCACCCATTGCCCACAATGTCAGCGCAAGAAGGGCCTATGCTTGCATGACATCAACACTTTTGCTTATTCTGAGTCCTGGACTCACACATGTGAAGAGTTATTTTGTTTTTCAAAAGCTACTAGGTCGGCATGTGACCTAGCACATTATTTAATGATTTAAAGGGGTTTCTAGGCTACATAGGAACTCGGCCTCCTCATATAATAGAGGAGGCCTTCATTATTGTATCTCATTGCATCACTTTTGGATATTCGACATACTTGTGCATTTCGGCATCTTGAAGTTGTGGAGATATTTGGATCTTTGATGCATTTTGATATTTGGAGCTAAATCGTTGCATTTTGGAGCTATTCTTTGGATGAATGGAATAGATTCTTTGCGTGTTACCTTATAAGTGTCCCAAAATTTTGAATATTATCTCTTACATGTCTAATGTATGGAATTTTGTTGATTCTAGTGATTGCATTTGCACCATAACTTGTTGAATATCTATTGAATGATAAATCTAAATGATCTATTACATGCATTACTCATACATAGCATGTGAATGAATGTCCTTAGTGGTGAACTCTTGTTATATCTCCCATGAAAAATCCTTCTTCCATTGGATAGGTGATTGTTAGAATTTTGGTAGCTAGGGCATCAAAATTTTGACCTCCTTAGAAGGTATTTGGCTGATTTAAAACGTCATTGACTCCATACTAGTCCAATTGGTTGGTGATCATCTACCGTCTTATCCATTATTCTTTCTCCTTTAAATTTCAGCCCCTTTAATGCTAAGGTCGTAAACTAAGGCTTGGTGCGAATCCCTGGAGAAGTATAATTCTTGGGGTTGAAAAGCCTAAACATCAAGAGGATATCATTTGCCACAATGTTTATCCTTTTGGCGGGAAACTACTTCAATTTCATCCATAAATTCTCTTGCCTTAGTTGTTTGCCCTAAGAGGGAAAACCTAGTTTTATCTTCCTTAAACTTGGGGGTTTCTTGAAGGTTTCATTAGCATTGACCTTGCAAATTTACCTTGTTGGAAACCTTTTTCCTCGGCCTTGACCATTGGAACTCCAACACTCAACAAATCATACAAACCCTAGGTCTTGTGCTTGTAATCTTAGGCCTCTACATAGAAAGCAAATTGCCTCCCATTGGGGCCTTGAACTATTGTTTTGTCTTTCGTATACGTTGTCTAGTCAACTCACCTAATACTTTCTACCTCGATCATACATAGGTGACCTTTATCACATTACTGGGACTCCTCCCGTCGATGAAAATCTGTAAATAGCAAGGGGTTTTAGCTGTGGTGATAGTGGGCCACTACCCCATTGCTATCTCTTGGTCTAGTTTATGCGTTGTAGGGTTTACCTCTATAGACCCTGCTAGATTTTGCGGCAATAGGACCTTGAGTAGATTCCACATGGTTCGGCACCTCTTGAGGTACCTGATGAGCCTCATCATTGGGTAATTATATGGGCCTTAATTGGCCTTATTTCACCTCCTAGCTTAGTCAAACCAACTATTCTCACAACTTATTGCATACTTTTGATTATATTTTGTTTATGAGATGAGTTAGAGTTGGATATTTTGCTTTGTGGTCTAATGTGCATGTAATGGAGGAATAAAGGATAAAAGCAAGGAAAAATGCAGGAATAAAGGGTAAAAGCAAGGAATTGTGGCAACGACCTTGGTAAAAACTCGAATGGGACAAGGGAGAATAATTATAGAACGTAAATCTTCCTCATTTACTACCCTTCCATTCGAATATTCCTCCATTAGCTTGAAGTGCAAACAACCATCACTTTGAAAACTAGAAGACAGCGGAGCAAGTGAAAGTGACAGAAACCAGTTTATCTTGAGTGGGGAGCCTAGCCTCCCTAATTGGAAGGAAGTCGTTGGAGACTTCAGATGTATAAATAGAGAGGCTTAGGACCTCAGTAGGATTTGGATTCTTATTGTAAAACTCTGCTTTATTTCTGAGTTGCAAGACTTGTGACAGTTTGTTATGTAATCCATGGTTTTTATAACAAAGATGAGTTCTGTTTTGAGCCAGCACTGAGTTAACTCAGAGGGCTGAAGCTCTTGGGTTAGGGCCCAACCCGAG